>JAHHZJ010003655.1:0-45613 GCA_021437245.1 Aegilops speltoides
AACAAAATCCTGCAGAGTGGTGAGCCAGCCTCCCACTCGGAGGCTTAGCTGCTGTCCAAGTACTCACCTAAGTTTAAACAAAATCTTGCCGAGTGGTGAGCCAACCTCCCACTTGGAGGCTTAGCTGCAGCATAGCGCTCGCCTAAGTACAAACACAGCGTGCGCTCCTCCAAGGAGGCAGGCGCTTGGTCATTGCTACCCTCTCCTTCCGAAGCTACGCCACAAATACAACGTGCGCTCTCTAAGGAGGACGAGGCGCAGGTCGACTGCTACCCTTTCCTTCCGAGCTACGCCACAAATACAACGTGCGACCCGCAAGGGTGCCGAGGTGCAGGTCGACTGCTACCTTCTCCTTCAAAGGTACGCCACAAAAATCCTACCGAGTGGAGAGTAGACCTCCCACTCGGGGGCTTAGCTGCAGCCTAGTGCTCGCCTAAGTTTTTGAAAATCCTACCGAGTGGAGAGCAGACCTCTCACTCGGGGGCTTAGCTCTAGCCCAGTGCTTGCCTAAGTTTTTGAAAATCCTACCGAGTGGAGAGCAGACCTCTCACTCGGGGGGCTTAGCTGCAGCCAGTGCTCGCCTAAGTTTTTGAAAATCCTCACGAGTGGAGAGCAGACCTCTCACTCGGGGGCTTAAGCTGCAACCAGTGCTGCGCCTAAGTTTTTGAAAATCCTACCAAGTGGAGAGCAGACCTCTCACTGGGGCTTAGCTGCAGCCAGTGCTCGCCTAAGTTTTGAAAATCCTACGAGTGGAGAGCATACCTCTCACTCGGGGGCTTAGCTGTAGCCAGGTGCTCGCCTAAGTTTTGAAAATCCTACAGTGGAGAGCAGACCTCTCACTCGGGGGCTTAGCTGCAGCCCAGTGCTCGCTTAAGTTTTTGAAAATCCTACCGAGTGGAGAGCAGACCTCTCACTCGGGGGGCTTAGCTGCAGCCCAGTGCTTGCCTAAGTTTCTGAAAATCCTACCGAGTGGAGGACAAGCTTTCCACTCGGGGGCTTAGCTGGAGCCCAGTGCCAGCCTAAGTATGGCAAGGCACAGGTCGATTGCAGTCTGTGCTTCATCCCTACCTGCAAAAGAGCATCATAAACACCAGCATATAGACCGAGTGAAAGACAATGTTCGTTCGGAGGCAGATGTAAACTTATTCAACGGCAAATCCAAGTTCAGATAGCGTCCTACGGAACCAGAAGTGCTCAGGCACCAAGCCTGTTAAAGTTTATCGGTTACAAAAACCACTCGTCATACCGAGGCAAATTTAAAGCATCAAGCATAGAAGTTTTTTACCCCTCCTGTGGAGGACTGGAAGGTGCAACAAACTCGTCCAAGTCGATTCCATCTGCGATCCGAGTGGCAGCAGCAATGAAGGTCTCCATGAAGGATTGGAAGCCATGCTTCTTGTCATTCTTTAGTCGACTCACCTCCTTGTTGGCCGCATCAAGAGCAGCTTTCAGATTGGTATTCTCCTCTTCAAGTTTGCTGGTTGAAGCCAGCTTTTCTTCTGCGATCTTGATCTTCTCTGAAGCTGCTTTCTGCGCCTCGGCGAGGTCAAGATCTTTCTTCTTCAGAGAATCCCTCAGTTTATCTACAAAACCACAGTGAGATCAGGCTCGGGAGTGGACAAGAAACAAAGGCAGTCGTGAAGGTCCTCACCAAACATACCTTTTGTCTCCTCCTTCGCCTTCGTGAAGTTCTCCTGGACAAGCTTCAGATCAAGCTCATGCTGGATATGCTTGTTCTCCAATTCAGTATAACGAGCTGGAAGCTCGGATGATTTCTGCGAAGGATCAATCAACATACGTCAAAAATAGGCCACTTCTGAGTGACTAAGAGAAAAATCATAATATTTCTAAGACTACAGCCGAATCTAAACATTCAACTGTAATCTCGAGGACTACACCCAGTGGGTGCACTCAGCGCGCCCCCACTAGTTCTATCAGCTAAAGTCGATCAGTCGACCAAAAAAGGCAGAAAGGCTAACCACCAATAGTTAGTCACAGTTTCAAAAAAAAGGTGTTCTTCATACCGTAGTCGACTGCCAGCAGTCGACCACAGTCTCGGGTACTACACCCAATGGGTGCACTCAGCTTGCCCCCACCGGTTTATGATTCCATTCGACCAGATCGAGTAAAGAAAGTAATGAGAAAAAGCTCAAGACATAAAGACTATGGTTGACTGCCAGCAGTCCACCATAGCCTTGGGGACTACACCCAGTGGGTGCACTCAGCGTGCCCCCACCAATCCAAAATTTCAATCGAAACATCCAGTAGGTATACGACAGATATTAAGATTTTCAGAAAGAAAAGCTTTCAGGTATCATATCCTAACAGAACAGGCGGTGATCGACTAACCTGAACATTGCTCTGAAGGGCTGAACTGGCGTCATAAGCCGCTTGAATGGCGTTTTGGATCGCCTTCACTTGCTCCATCATGACCCCCGCCTGGAATATGGGTTCTTTAGCAGCGCTTGCTTGGTCTTCTGGGACGTGGTGGGTGGAGAAAAGTGTAGGCTGATCAGCACTCGACAACGAAGGGCGAGCACTCATCGGTAACCTTTGCAAAGGATCTGATGGGCAGTGATGTTGTCCCCTCCGCAACCAACGTGTCGGTACGTGATCGACTGGTATCTTGCCGGTAGGCGCTCTCCTATTCCTCCTCTGCCTCAGTGGTTCCTCGTCATCATCATCAGGAAGATCAATGATGATATTAGATGGAGCTGCAGAAAAGAGTCAAAGTTAAAAATGAAGATCCTACCGATTGAAAACGAAACTACAAAGGTCATACCAGGGTTGGAAGTGACAGCATCCTCCATTTCTTGATCTTTAGGTCTGGTCGAGGTATTAGAAGTAGCAGCACTGCAGTTTCAGAAATCAGTCGGTCAGCTAACGAATCGACCAAGAGTAAATCCATGAGAAACAAGAAGACGCAAGTTATGTCATTACCCAGAAATAGTGGGAATCACCATCTTCATCTTGGGCAAGGCCTTCATCGGCTTTGATGGCGCCACTCGAGATTGCGTCGGCGCTTTCTCAGTTGGCGCCGGAGAGGTCGTCCGAGGACGCTTGGTCGACTGCACAACAGGTGCGACCCCCTTGCCGCGCTCGACTGCAGGGTCATGGGCAAGCTTGGATCTTCTTTCAGAATGGGGAGGCGCGACTTCCTGCTCCTCTTCCTCCTCCTCTTCCTCATCAGAGCCAGCATCTTCATCACCCTCATCGCCATCCGATTCCCACTCCTCTTGACTTTCACCTCCACTTCCTTCCTCCTCCTCGGTCTGTGCCTGCACCCCGTTGGGCATCGAATACAACTCAGTGGTAACCTGAAAGACAACAAACAAGATAAAAGTCAATGAACTAAACTGCAGCAAAACAGAATGAACAAAACATGATTACAGTCGGAGATAAGTGGTCATACCTTGTCTGGTTCATAAGACTGGTCGAGTGGTGGGATCCTCCTGGCCCCACGAGGGTTATCTTTGTTCCCTGTGATGGCAGTCATCCACCTCTCCGGTGTGGCATCGTCGACCTCCTCTGGGTGGACCCGAGTGGTGTCTTTGATACCAGAGTACAACCACATCGGGTGGCCTCGGTATGGGAGTGGCTGAATGCATCATCGAAGGAAAACCTCCAGAAGATCAATGCCAGTGACCCCGTCGCGAATGAGCTGGACTACACGCTCCATCAACATTTTAACCCGAGCCTTCTCCTCCGGAAGCACTTTCAGAGAGGACGGCTTGTTCACTCGACTCATGGAGAAAGGAGGGAGCCCGTCATTGCCTTGGCATCGGTGGTCTTAGCTGATAGAACCAGGTCATTGTCACCCTCTAAGCTGACTTCGGGAAGGGTCATGGTGGAAAGGCACTCTTACTCCTCATCTGGACCCCAAGACCCCTGCACATCTGGATTACTTGGGTTTTCTCTTCATTCGGACTAGCCTTTTTCACCGTCTGAGAGCGACAAGTGAATATGTGTTTGAAGAGACCCCAGTGCGGCCGACAACCCAAGAAGTTTTCGCACAAAGACACCAAAGGGGCGAGATAGGCAATGGAATTGGGAGTTAAGTGATGAAGTTGAGCCCCAAAGAAATTCAGAAACCCCCAAAAGAAAAGATTCGGCGGCAGAGAAAACCCAGGATCGATATCGGTGGCTAAGAGAACACACTCACCCTCTTGAGGCTGCGGCTTCCACTCCGTCCCCGGAAGCCTAGCTGCCCCGTGCTCGATCAGCCCTTCGTTGACCAGGTCGTCGAGGTCCTTCTGGGTGATGGTCGAGCGGATCCAATCCCCCTGGATCCAACCTTGCGGCAGGCTGGACCGCGACGAGATCCACCCCGTAGTCGCTCTCCCCTTCGCCTTCGTCGCCTTCTTCGCCTACTCCAAAGCCGCCGTCTTCTCCTTCACCATTGTCGGTTGGCGAGGCGGGCGCGGAACAGCGCGCTGAGCAGGTGGTGGCGCAGCGGTGAATCTGAAAGACGGGGAGGGAAAATGGGGATGCTTGTTCAAAAACCTCCGCCCGGTGCCTTATATGGAGTCGCTTCCGAGTGGCTGACTGGTAGGTCCGGGCAATCCTGTCAAATCCCACTACAGTCGCGCGAGCGATACGTGGCGAAAAAGGCGGCGTGGAAATCGAGGCGTCTCTGCCTTATCCCATCCGAGTCCGCGGCCTTCTCCGCTTCGTGCGCTTCCCAAATTCGGATCCCACTAAATCGGCTAATAGCAGAGCAATTTGTCAGACGGAAGATCTCCTGCGATCCGCCGCTCGGAAATCTCCAAGTTCATAAAGTTCACTCGATAGATATAAAGAATGGATCAAGGCGACTGAAAGAGAAGTTGACACCATCATTAAGAAGTCATTGACCCAGAGAGAGACACACTCGCAGCACAAAAAGCAGGTCGAAATATTATCAACTCCTTCCTCACTCAAACCTCGATCCATTCGGGGGCTACTGATGAGGTCATGTATCTAGGGTAGGGTCATGAACCTCTCCAAGGTACCCTCCCCAAGGACATCTTTAGAGGAAACTCCCTTCCAGTCGACCTGGAAGGATTCCACTCGACAGACTCGAAGACACTCGACCATGAAGACTCACTCGACCACCAGGAGCTCAAGAGCTCTCTGTATCCAAACGGTCTGTAATTAAGTAGTCTTTATGGCCATGATGACACTTTATGTAAGGCGTTACCAGTAACGCCAGGCCTTAATGTACTTTTAGCTCTCCGCTAAGTGGGCTGGTTTGGGTCCTGGCAGACTCTATATAAGCCACGCCCCTCCACTGGCAGAAGGGTTCGCACCCCTGTAACTCATACGCATATAATCCAGTCGACCGCCTCCGGGCTCCGAGACGTAGGGTTGTTACTTCCTCCGAGAAGGGCCTGAACTCGTAAATCAC
Organism: Aegilops speltoides; assembly: GCA_021437245.1. Lineage (NCBI taxonomy): Eukaryota > Viridiplantae > Streptophyta > Magnoliopsida > Poales > Poaceae > Aegilops > Aegilops speltoides. Next base: position 5,387 of record JAHHZJ010003655.1, read on the forward strand.
TTGCGTATACAACTACTCCATAGCTAGGATCTTTCCTCTCCATACCTACCCCCATTCTACTATCAGTCTTAGTACCACGACACAGCCTGTAGAAATAAATTCGTGGGAGCTGCCAAAAACCCACATGGGGCAATCCAGCAACCCGCCATGTCTTCACTAAAGATAGTCGGCGGTGATTCAGGAAGAGACACCGAGCATTTTGGTTGGTGGAACTGGTAGGGAGGCCTCATCGGGACCCATGTGCGGTGCTTGCATCATCCAGTTGTTGTTATACGTACGCGCTACGCCTCTTGTCTCCGTCATCGTGTAGGAGGCCGGGCGTCCATGTACTCGTGTTGATCTAGGACACCTTGTGTGCGCCACCAATGTCAGATGCCTACTACGGCAAGACCGTCCAATAAGGGGGCCACCATCGGAGGGCATGTTGCAGTTGCCATGCGTTGCCGAGGAAGACGGCTGGTGCCTAAAGGCTTGGCGCCGCCTGCTTGATCTGCTATGGACAGATCTGAGGCAGCAACAGACCATGTTGACGACTTCCAGCCTTCCCTGGCCTGGTTTGGAATTATCAACGTCAGGAAAATGTTCTTTCTTTGCATAATCTGCCCGGGGGGGGGATTGAGTGGAATGACAAACACGGGCCAACAGCTGTATGGGGCTTCCATCTGACCAAACACACTGAACCCATCTGTGCTGACGGCGACTCGAGTATGGATCTGCTGTTTTTTCCTTATGTAATGCATCGAAGCGCTTCCACGCTTCACCATCCAATGTGTGCACCATCATCACATTCCCAGCTGCATCTAGTTTGGTTCTTTTGCCCGTTTTCTGTCATGTCATCTATCTGGCCATCTCTTCGACCATGAAAAGACGTTGAAGTCTTGGTACGATTGGCATAGCCTGAAGAACATTAATGGGTATTTTGGTCTGCGTCTTCTCACCCATACCGTTGTGTACCACAACATACCTGTAAGAATTGCAAATGGGACAATAGTTCAAGTCCTCATACTGAAGCCTAAATAAGACACATCCTTTCTCACAGGCATGTATCTTTTCATAAGGCATCTTAAGAGCATGGAGGATTTTGTCTGACTGGTACATGGTAGCACATGGCCTTTGGGTGGAAATCGTCCGAAAACTGTCATCATCGCGTCGTAGCATTCTCTGCCCAAGTTGAATTGAGCCTTCAAAGCCATAATTTATGAGATGATATCCAGCTGACAAAGCTCAGTGTGCTCGTGGAGAGGACGTTTTGAAGACTCCAACATTTCAGTGAAGGCTTTGCATATTCCTCCATCTCCTCGTCCGAGTCACGAGCATCGTCAAAACCTTGCACCGTGTCTGCGGTCCCGGTACCATGCTCGTCGGTGCGACGACGAACCACCTCGGCTCTGGCTCGTTGGGCAGACTCATCATGTAATGTCCAGACCGTGTAACTAGGCATAAAACCAAACTTCTGCAGGTGTTTACTCATTTGAAGCTCGTCCCTCTGATTATAATTGTCTCACCGGACATAGGGGCACCAGCTAAATTTCTGGCCATTTGCAAATGCGGCTCTAACAAACCCCTTAGTTTTTGTTAACCATTCCTCGGTCCAAACATACTGACTAGTGTAACCGGTGTACATCCACATACGATCACTCATATTGACTTGCCACATGTACACATAGCAAGTATTCGACACCGATGGCCACATGTACCTCGTACTGACGATACTTGCTATTTACGGTACCATCGACACCGAGGAACCCTCTAACCCGCTCGTCCCCGGGTAAACTAAATAGCAACTACCATCGGTACAAGGTACATGAGGCAGTCGATGTTGAACACTAGATCCACATCCCACAAGTGAAGCCGGCGCTCGGCGTCCCGCAACAATAGTTCTGGTAGCCGATGATGGTCGAACACCTTGGCGAATTTGTCTGGCAGCCTCTGTGATGAGGATTAAAGCCAAGTTTTGAAATTTTCAAACAACCAAACCGACTTGAGTTAGTTTGGGTGTTTCAAATTTCAACACTTAGCTTTCAATCGTCATCTACGAGGCTACCGAAAAATTGTAATGTTCGACCGCCATTAACGTCGAGAGCTGCTGTTCTTGGACGCAGGACCCTGTGTCACTTGTGGGACGTGGATGTAGTATTCGACACTGACGGCCACATGTACCTTGCACTAACGATACTTACTATTTAGGGTACCATCGACACCGAGGAACCCCCTAATTAACCCCCTAATTCGCAATGGTATTCGACCGCCATTGACGCCAAGAACAGTCGACGCACGGTCAACGGGTCAGCACTCAGACCTGGGGTTCTCGGCATGGGCGTCTGGACCGGTGGGACCCACTGGCTCCACCATCTATCCCCTCGGCAACCCTCTTCCTTTTTCCATTTTTCCTCTTCTTCTACTTATTTTTGTTTTTTCAATTATTTTCTTCTTCTAACTATCTCAACCTAAATCTGGCAGTAACCTAATCCTACCAATAAAACCTAAACCTAAACACAAAAAACAGTAAAAAAATCACGTTGGCGGCGGGCGGGCGCGGCCAGGCGGCAAGCCTTAGGCGGCTCGGTGGTGGTGGAGGCGTCGCGCCGAGGCGAGGCGCCGAAGGCTTGGCCGAGGTGGTCTTGAGACAGGCGAGCCGGCGCTTCTGTGAGGTGGTCTTGGTGCGGCGTGAGCTGGGCGCCGTGTTGCGGGTGGTCTGGGCGGCGGCGAGGCCGGCGGGCCGAGGCGGCGTCTGCCGCCAGGGACGGTGGAGGCGATGGAGCAGGCGGCAGGCGGAGGCGGCGGTCGAGGGCGGCGGCACGGGTGGTGAAGAAGAGATCGAGAGGGAGATGGGAGCGGCCGTGGGCGTGACCCCTTTTCTATAGTAGGTTAGTTCTTTGCCATCTGCTAGCAAACGACAAAGTACGTACCTAGTGGGGTGGGGACGGGGGGAAACGGAGGACCTAACGGCTATTCTCTTTGCAGTCCGCTGGCTGACGGTAATGAAGTTTTGCCGTCAGCCAGTAGACGGCAAAGAAAACGGCCGTTAGGTCGTCCCCGTACGTCCGCCACCCACGCTCTTTGCCGTCCACTAGCGGACGACAAAGCTTCTTTGTCGTCGGCTGGCGGACGCTAAAGATTTGTTGATGGCAAAGCCCTTCGTTGCCGTTCTCTTCCTCTTTGCCGTCCGTTTTTTGGTGGCTGATGGCAAAGCCCCTCTTTGCCGTCCGCCAGCTGACGGCAGCGAGCTGGGAGACGACAAATTAGCAAATTCCAGTTGTGATGGAGGTGTTTGAAGCTATCTCACGGATGAAAAATAATAAGGCTCCAGGGCCGGATGGGTTTTCGACGCAGTTTTATAAAATGTGCTGGCATGTTATTAAGGGGGATTTGCTACCGATGTTCCATGATCTATTCTCTGGACAGCTTCAATTATTTCATCTCAATTTTGGAACGATAACCTTGCTTCCTAAGAAAACAGAGGCTGTGAGGATTGAGCAGTTCAGGCCGATCTGTCTTATTAATGTTAGTTTCAAAATTTTCACCAAGGTTGGGACTAATAGGCTCACGCAGATTGCGCATTCTGTGGTGCAGCACTCCCAAACAGCTTTCTTGCCGGACAGGAACATCCTAGAAGGGGTTGTGGTCCTTCATGAAACGCTCCATGAAATTCACACGAAGAAACTAGATGGAGTGGTTTTCAAGGTGGATTTCAAGAAGGCGTACGATAAAGTCAAATGGCCTTTCTTTCAACAGGCCTTACGCATGAAAGGTTTTGATGAAGCTTGGCGACGCCAGGTAGAATCTTTCACACAAAAAGGGAGTGTTGGAATTAAAGTGAATGATGACATAGGTCATTATTTCCAGACACATAAGGGCCTGAGACAAGGTGACCCGATGTCTCCTATTTTGTTCAACATTGTAGTTGATATGTTGGTAATTCTCATAGGCAGGGCTAAGGAGGCTGGTCAGGTGGGTGGCCTGATGCCTCACCTAGTGGATGGAGGTGTCTCTATCCTACAATACGCCGATGATCGATACGATCATCTCTATGGAGCATGACTTGGCGGAAGCGAGAAACATGAAGCTGGTATTATGCTTTTTTGAACAATTGTCTGGGTTAAAGATTAACTTCATAAAAGTGAATTGTTCTCTTTTGGAAGAGCCAATGACAAACAAGAGGCTTATAAGCAATTGTTTGAATGTGAATTGGGGACTTTACCTTTGTCGTATTTAGGTATTACCAATTCACCATCGAAAGCTGACAAACAGAGAATGGAAGTGCACCGAGGATCGATTTGAGAAGAAATTGAGTTGCTGGAAGGGCAAGCTCATGTCATATGGAGGCCGATTAATTCTTATTAATTCGGTTCTCACAAGTATGCCCATGTTTCTCTTATCTTCCTTCGAGGTTCCGATTGGAGTAAGGAAAAGGCTGGACTTCTATCGATCCCGTTTCTTCTGGCAGAGTGATGAGCTAAAAATAAAATACAGGCTCGCCAAATGGGATATCATTTGTCGACCAAAAGACCAAGGGGGTCTTGGCATTGAAAATATTGAAGTCAAGAACATATGTTTTCTCAGCAAGTGGCTATATAAGTTAACTTTTGAGACTGAGGCCACATGGACCCAGATTCTCCGTAGTAAGTATCTTCATTCCAAAACTTTGTCCCAGGTGACAACGAGGCCGATGGACTCGCCTTTTTGGAAAGGGATCATGAGAGTTAAATCAGCCTTTTACAATAGGACAAAGTTTATTATTGGAAATGGTGCCAAGACGCGATTCTGGGAGGATACTTGGCTAGGAGAGACACCCCTCGCGCTTCAATACCCGTCCCTTTATAGTATTGTTCAACGACGTAATGCTTACGTTGAAACGGTACTTCAGTTCGTCCCCCTTAATATTCAATTCAGAAGGACGCTAGTTGGCACTCATTGGGAATCGTGGCTCCATTTAGTGAGCAGACTGATGGAGGTTTAGATGTCTCCACAGCCCGATCAGTTGCGCTGGAAGCTTACTAGGACTGGGGAGTTTACAGTTAAATCAGTGTATCTTGATGTTATCAATTCTAGCTCCATTCCTAGTTCCAAATATGTTTGGAAAGTCAAGGTTCCGTTGAAAATTAAAGTGTTTATGTGGTTTGTACATAAACAAGTCATCTTAACTAAGGACAATCTGGCTAAGCTGTGGGGACCCCGACTCATAAGTCGTGATCACCGAATGCAGCGTCTGATGATCCGAGAGATCAATGCTCACTTGAACACCTGAAGCTGAATAACAAGTGTCTTACATCCATACATACCGTTTTACACAAGTAGGACCATTATGGTCAAGTCTTGAGTGTATCATCGCAGCGGAAATCTTCAATAATAACTTGGACCCATGCCATCTGCCTTAACCCTACAGGCATTCTGACTAGGAAGCGTCCTAGCTCACATGTTCATCACCGAAGGTACTCTTCATTATATCCTGTTCTTTCATGCCTGGCCAATAAAATAACCAGTGGAAAGCCAATGAGTACTTTGAATGTACTCACAAGCAACCCAAGAGTGATAACAAAATAATTATGCAAAGCTCTACTGCTTAATTGGCATTGTTGCGGAAAGCTAGTTTTCCTCATGCAAGTATGATCAACATTTATCAAGGACAGGAATGCGTCTGCAACAAGCATCAGGAGGTTACAGACATCAACATCGAGAATGAGTTATGAACAACTCATGCTCAAGCTCATCGTGACTTCCTCAAGAGTCACATCATCAATATCACCAAACGGTGTTGTTTGTCAGAAACATATGGACATAGTCTAAGCAGCACCGCCCAACTGTCCTTGACCGTGGACACGGCTATTCGAATAGTTTTACACTCTGCAGAGGTTGCACACTGTACCCACAAGATCCGGGGAACTTCCGTGTCATCCACGACCCGCGATACCTCAAGTACCCGGGGTAAGCACCCAATCACTATCTTTCCCTAGACGACACTAACATGGAGTCCACTCGATTGGTAGTAACCCCCGTGCCTAACATTTCACATCATAAAGTTGTGGAGCCTCGCTCCCATATTCATCACATACCACAAGCACGGGTACCAGCGGTGTGTCCGATGCCTGTAAAAACGATCATGGCCGCCCTACAGCACGACCCGTCGAGAGAGAGCACCAACTCTACCCCGTCACTAGTAATGCGGGCCCCAAGCTAGTATCGACCTAGGTAATCAATAATGCCCTTTCCCATATAAGGGTAGAGTGATTGCGCATGTAAGGTTGGGACAGTCATCAAATCTTAAATCTAATCCGTTTCTGTAAACAACACTTTCATCAAGCCTCGGTACACTACCTCTCCCCCAAGTAGTGACCTAGTTCATCATCATCTCCCAGGGGCATTAGTGGCACCCACTAGGCTATTTGCAAGTATGTCAAACCACACTTGGTTTCTTTCCATGCACAACCCCGACCCATTTTGCTCAGCCAACAACTATAGCATACTTCTTCAACCCATCATCACAACTCTAAACAAGGATAGAGTCATGATCAATGCAAGTATCAACGGGGTATGCAACAAAGGCAAACCTAGCAAGGTTGCAATTCAAGATATCATGCATTCAACAATCACGGAAAGAAATGTTACTATGATAAAAGGGTTCGTCATGGTCAAAGGGTTGCTTGCCTGTTTTAACAAAGTCTTCGAGGTCTTCAAATATCTCTGGTCCAACTCCGAGCATTTCGTCTACTTTGTCAACTATAGTCGAAAGCAACCATAATAAGCAACACAACAAGGCAGGAAATAAAAGTGCTCTAAAAATATGAGTTGGAATTTTCTGGGATACCTCTGGTCATATGAGGGATGACCAAAGTGGTTTCATTAGGATTTGATCAATGGACATCTCTGAACATTTCAATATGATGGAATCAAGGGATTAATGGATTTGCAAGAAGTGTATAGAAATATATTTTTGAAAAATGAGCAAAGGCACCCATTTAACAAAGGATGATTTTTGAAGCATCTAGGAATTGGTTTCACTGGATTTGGAGTTGAGATGATTTTCCTATGAATTTGCAAAGTTGGCTATATATAAAGAAATAGACCATTATTTGGGGTGATATAGAGAGTATTAGTAAAAATGTTCAAAAACTAAGTTATGACTTTAGAAGCATCTAGGTATTTGAATCATGGCATTTGGATCAACCTTGAGCTCTCTGTGATTTTCTAAAGTTCATCACAGAAATAGGAAAAATGGGATTTGGTAAATATCTGTGAAGAAAAGGTCTCTGAAAAAATGTGCATGTTGCATCACCAGATAGATCATGATTTATAGAGTCACTAGAAATTTGAATCATCAAATTTGGAGTCCATTTGAATTGTTTATGGATTTTACAAACTGTCTGAGAAAAGAAAGGGAAAGGTTTTTACCCAAATGGGCTGGATCTGCGGCGGCGCTTGCAGGTGAGTTTAGCGGCAGGCGCCCTTGGCCTAGCCCAGCCTCTGTAGGCCAGCTGGGAGCCACGTCGAAGCGGCTGGGCACGAAATGCGCCAGCGAGGCGGATCCGCGAAGACGTTCCACTTAAACAATGAGGCCGCCCTTGGTCAGCAGCAGCGGGGCCAGTGCTCGAGCCGTCTCCTACCTCCCCTTTCGAGCAGGCGAGGCGAGGCGAGGCCGAGCGGCGCGCCGCTCTCCCGGCGGCACGGGCCACCTCGGTGATTACGCTTACCGGCGTGCTCAGGAGGTGATGCCGCGCCCATCCATGGGTGGCACGACCGCCGAGGAGCTCAGGGTCGAGCAAGGCGTTGGCCGCGGCGGAGGAGGTTGGCGGCGGTGGCGGTTACGGTGCTACGGCCACCGGGAGGAGAGGTAGAAGCACGGGAGGGGCTCGCGGTGATGGTGGTGATGCTCTAGTGCGGTCCAGAGGGAAGGAGGAGGAGAGGTGGGCGCGAATTTAGGCGAAGGCCGAAGGCAAGGCTCCAGCCATGGTGGTGGATGGAGGGCACGGGAGGAAGAACGAGTTGGCCCAGATGGTTGCTTGGAGGGAGAGAGAGGCAAAGGAGTAGAGAGGAGGCTCGGGGGTGGCCTTAAATAGAAGGGGGCAAGGTGCACAACGGGGCCGTGCGCCCGCGAGGCTGTTGCCATCGCTGCAAGCCACGAGGGTTCGTGTGGGCGTGTATTGGGTGTTCCTGGACATCGACTACGTCGGGAGAGATAGAGAGAGGGAGTGGGGAGAGGCCAGAGACGCATGCGTGTGAGCCACACCATTGGCGCGCTCGGGCGGCCTCTGTTTGCTAGCGCGGAGGCGCGGGGAGGAGGAGAGAGGAGGGGGCCGACCGCGTAGCGTGTTGCGGACGCCGAGGCACCTCGACTAGCGCGAGGGGAGGCTCGAGGTGGATGGGAGCGCCATGTCAATGGTCGGGAGCACGGTAGCGTGCTCTAGAGTGCGCCTTTTTGGAAAGGGATCATGAGAGTTAAATCAGCCTTTTACGATAGGACAAAGTTTATTATTGGAAATGGTGCCAAGACGCGATTCTGGGAGGATACTTGGCTAGGAGAGACACCCTCGCGCTTCAATACCGTCCTTTATAGTATTGTTCAACAGCGTAATGCTTACGTTGAAGCGGTACTTCAGTTCGTCCCCTTAATATTCAATTCAGAAGGGCGCTAGTTGGCACTTTCGTTGGGAATCGTGGCTCCATTTAGTGAGCGGTGATGGAGGTTCAGATGTCTCAACAGCCCGTCGATTCTATTTGGAAGCTTACTAGGACTGGGGAGTTTACAGTTAAATCAGTGTATCTTGATGTTATCAATTCTAGCTCCATTCCTAGTTCCAAATATGTTTGGAAAGTCAAGGTTCCGTTGAAAATTAAAGTGTTTATGTGGTTTGTACATAAACAAGTCATCTTAACTAAGGACAATCTGGCTAAGCTGTGGGGACCCCGACTCATAAGTCGTGATCACCGAATGCACGTGTACAGTGATCCCAGAGATCAATGCTCACTAAACACACAGAAGCTGAATAACAAGTGTCTTACATCCATACATACCGTTTTACACAAGTAGGACCATTATGGTCAAGTCTTGAGTGTATCATCGCAGCGGAAATCTTCAATAATAACTTGGACCCATGCCATCTGCCTTAACCCGACAGGCATTCTGACTAGGAAGCGTCCTAGCTCGCATGTTCGTCACCGAAGGTACTCTTCATTATATCCTGTTCTTTCATGCTTGGCCAATAAAATAACCAGTGGAAAGCCAATGAGTACTTTGAATGTACTCGCAAGCAAACCAACAGTGATAACAAAATAATTATGCAAAGCTCTACTGCTTAATTGGCATTGTTGCGGAAAGCTAGTTTTCCTCATGCAAGTATGATCAACATTTATCAAGGACAGAATAAATGCGCAACAAGCATCGAGGAGGTTCTGAGACATCAACATCGAGAAAGAGTTATGAACAACTCAAGCTCAAGCTCATCGTGACTTCCTCACGAGTCACATCATCAATATCACCAAGCGGTGTTGTTTGTCAGAAACATATGGACATAGTCTAAGCAGCACCGCCCAACTGTCCTTGACCGTGGACACGGCTATTCGAATAGTTTTACACTCTGCAGAGGTTGCACACTGTACCCACAAGATCCGGGGAACTTCCATGTCATCCACGACCCGCAATACCTCAAGTACCCGGGGTAAGCACCCGATCACTATCTTTCCCTAGACGACACTAACATGGAGTCCACTCGATTGGTAGTAACCCCCGTGCCTAACATTTCACATCATAAAGTTGTGGAGCCTCGCTCCCATATTCATCACATACCACAAGCACGGGGTACCATGGGTGTGTCCGGTGCCCTGTAAAGACAGTCATGGCCGCCCTACCTGGCACGACCCCGTCCCGAGAGAGAGCCCCAACTCTACCCCGTCACTAGTAATGCGGGCCCCAAGCTAGTATCGACCTAGGTAATCAATAATGCCCTTTCCCATATAAGGGTAGAGTGGTTGCGCATGTAAGGTTGGGACAGTCATCAAATCTTAAATCTAATCCGTTTCTGTAAACAACACTTTCATCAAGCCTCGACACTACCTCTCCCCAAGTAGTGACCTAGTTCATCATCATCTCCCGGGGCATTAGTGGCACCCACTAGGCTATTTGCAAGTATGTCAAACCACACTTGGTTTCTTTCCATGCACAACCCCGACCCATTTTGCTCAGCCAACAACTATAGCATACTTCTTCAACCCATCATCACAACTCTAAACAAGGATAGAGTCATGATCAATGCAAGTATCAACGGGGTATGCAACGAAGGCAAACCTAGCAAGGTTGCCATTCAAGATATCATGCATTCAACAATCACAGAAAGAAATGTTACTATGATAAAAGGGTTCATCATGGTCAAAGGGTTGCTTGCCTGTTTTAACAAAGTCTTCGAGGTCTTCAAATATCTCTGGTCCAACTCCGAGCATTTCGTCTACTTCGTCAACTATAGTCGAAAGCAACCATAATAAGCAACACAACAAGGCAGGAAATAAAAGTGCTCTAAAAATATGAGTTGGACTTTTCTGGGATACCTCTGGTCATATGAGGGATGACCAAAGTGGTTTCATTAGGATTTGATCAATGGACATCTCTGAACATTTCAATATGATGGAATCAAGGGATTAATGGGTTTGCAAGAAGTGTATAGAAATATATTTTTGAAAAATGAGCAAAGGCACCCATTTAACAAAGGATGATTTCTGAAGCATCTAGGAATTGGTTTCACTGGATTTGGAGTTGAGATGATTTTCCTATGAATTTGCAAAGTTGGCTATATATAAAGAAATAGACCATTATATGGGGTGATATAGAAAGTATTAGTAAAAATGATCAAAAACTAAGTTATGACTTTAGAAGCATCTAGGGATTTGAATCATGGCATTTGGATCAACCTTGAGCTCTCTGTGATTTTCTAAAGTTCATCACAGAAATAGGAAAAATGGGATTTGGTAAATATCTGTGAAGAAAAGGTCTCTGGAAAAATGTGCATGTTGCATCACCAGATAGATCATGATTTATTGAGTCACTAGAAATTTGAATCATCAAATTTGGAGTCCATTTGAATTGTTTATGGATTTTACAAACTGTACAGAAAAGAAAAGGGGAAAAGGTTTTTACCCAAATGGGCTGGATCTGGGCGGTGGTGGCGCGCACCGGGCGAGGTTTAGCAGCAGGGCGCCACTGGGCCTGGCCCAGCCTCTCGCGCGCGCCCGCTGGGAGGCCACGTCGGCGGCCGCGGGGTACGCCCAGCAGAGGAGGCGGATCCGGCCGAAGACATTCCCACTTAAACGGCGGGGCCCGCCCTCCGGGTCGCTGACAAGCGGGGCCCGGTGCTCAGGCCATCTCCTGCCTCCCGCTCGAACAGACCAGAGGCAGGGGAGGCGAGGCCGAGCGGCACCCGTGCTCGCCCGGGCGGCACGGGCCACCTCCGGCGGTGTTCTTCCCACCGGCGTGCTCAGGAGGTGATGCCGCGCCCATCCATGGGTGGCACGACCGCCGAGGAGCTCAGGGTCGAGCACGGCGTTGGCCGCGGCGGAGGAGGTCGGCGGCGGCGATTCTGGCCTTCTGCCCACGGGAGGAGAGGGAGAAGCACGGGAGGGGCTCGCGGTGATGGTGGTGATGCTCTAGTGCTGTCTAGAGGGAAGGAGGAGGAGAGGTGGGCGCGAATTTAGGCGAAGGCCGAAGGCAAGGCTCCGGCCATGGTGGTGGATGGAGGGCACGGAGGAAGAACGAGTCGGCCCAGACGGTTGCTGGGAGGGAGAGAGAGGCAAAGGAGTCGAGAGGAGGCTCGGGGGTGGCCTTAAATAGAAGGGGGCGAGGTGCCCAGCGGGGCCGTGCGCCCACGAGGCTGTTGCCATCGCTGCAAGCCACAGGGGCTCATGTGGGCGTGTTTGGGGTGTTCCTGGACGTCGACTACGTCGGGAGAGATAGAGAGGGAGTGGGAGAGGCCGAGGCGGCAGCGTGTGAGCCGCACCATTGGCGCTTCGGGCGGCCTCTGTTTGCTAGCTGGAGGCGCGGGGAGGAGGAGAGAGGAGGGGCCGACCGCGTGGCGTGTTGCAGACGCCGAGGCACCTCGGCCGCACGAGGGGAGGCTCGAGGTGGGCGGGGGCGCCGTGTCAGCGGTCGGGAGCATGGTAGCGTGCTCAGGCGCGTCTTTTGCCGGCATGTGTGGCTTTTGCGTGCGCACTCGCGTGTCCACTAGTGTCAAAGGCATGCAGAGGGAATAAACAAGGGGGAAAGTGGCATTGGATGCTCTGGAACCTGCCAGGAGTGAGAGAGAGATGAGAAGGGGAGGGGAAAGTGGCTGTCCAGAGAAGAAAAATGGGTCTCTGCCCCCCTCCATCATTGCCTCTTGGGCAGGGAAGCACACCAGAGGTAGAGGGGGACTAGGAGGGGCTGTGGTAAAAAGGATAACTCTTGGAGATTAGTGGAAGGGGATAAAACATGAATTTTGAGATTCTGCCGGAAGGTGTTTGATGTTGGTTTAGGCAAGAATATGACTTCCATTTGTCATGAGGCTCCACAGGGTGAAATGGCACACATAATTAGGGCCTTCCACCCATTTTGAGATCATTTATGCAAAGTAGCCAATGTAACTTTGGTGAACCCTAGAAATCAGCAGAAATGGCTTTGCCAAGATTTAGTCATGCAAATCTATTCTCCTTGATGCACCACTTGCTGTAGTGTCATCATTTGAGGATTTGAACATGTCCACAAAAATTCAGATCAAAAGGACACACTTGGCAATGTAGAGTTGTCCAAATTTGGTTCTGTACAGGAAGGGTTTTGGGGCACTTTGATCAAGTTAACTTGTCCTCCAACTTGTGCCATTTGGTCTAGATGAATAATTAGAACATTTGGGCATGTTCACAAGGTTTGAGAACATTTGGAAATGTTTGGCAATGTAAAGTTGCTCAAACTTCAAAATGGACAGAAATGATTTTGAGGGGATTTGATGATGTTATATTGTTCTCCAAGTCATAAGACTTGGCAAGATCATCTAATATGTCATATGTGACATTCTAGAATTTTCTTGGAATTTTTGGAGAATATTTCCTTTGTAAATATTCCAAAAGCTTGAAATATCCAGACAGGGTTTTTGAGGGATTTGACCAATATTTTGAACATGACCATGTGTTGAAACTCTTATACATGGACAATATATGTCCTATGAGTTTCCCTAAATTTTGTCAAATATTTTTGAAGTAATAAAATAATTTTTCCCTATTAAAGACCATTTCTGGCCTTAAGAAAAAGCTTTTAAATAAAATAGGAAAATAACTTTTAAAATTATATTTTTGTGGTTTCTGGGTATCCTATATCTAATAGGAGTCAAATATATTTTTGAAAAGATATTTCCTGCCCTAATTAAGTACTTGCATTGCAAACCTCAATTCAAGGGTTTTTGAAAAACTAGTTTTAGAAAATACTTTTTGGCCAAATTATTTTTGTAAGAAAATACTATATTGCTCTATACACATGGCATGATCATTGGGCAGAAGTTTGGGGCAAGGAAATGAAGTATCGAAGTTGGAGGATTTATTTGATTTTTAGAGCACTTGCAAACAGCAGCCAGACATTCAATCAAAACAAAGACAATGAAGGAAATATGCCCTAGAGGCAATAATAAAGTTATTATTTATTTCTTTATTTCATGATAAATGTTTATTATTCATGCTAGAATTGTATTAACCAGAAACATAATACATGTGTGAACACATAGACAAACATAGTGTCACTAGTATGCCTCTACTTGACTAGCTCGTTTATTAGAGATGATTATGTTTCCTAGCCATGGACAAAAGAGTTGTCATTTGATGAACGGTTCACATCATTAGGAGAATGATGTGATTGACTTGACCCATTCCGTTAGCTTAGCACTTGATCGTTTAGTATGTTGCTATTGCTTTCTTCATGACTTATACATGTTCACTGTAACTATGAGATTATGCAACTCCGTTTACGGAGGAACACTTTGGGTACTACCAAAAGTCACTGCGAAGCTGGGTGATTATAAAGGAGTACTACAGGTGTCTCGAAGGTACATGTTGAGTTGGCGTATTTCGAGATTAGGTTTTGTCACTCCGATTGTCGGAGAGGTATCTCTGGGCCCTCTCGGTAATGCACATCATAAGCCTTGCAAGCAATGTGACCAATGAGTTGGTTCGGGATGATGCATTCTGAGCGAGTAAAGACTTGCGGTGGCGAGATTGAACTAGGTATTGGATACCGACGATCGAATCTCGGGCAAGTAACATACCGATGACAAAGGGAACAACGATGTTGTTATGCGGTTTGACCGATAAAGATCTTCGTAGAATATGTAGGAGCCAATATGGGAATCCAGGTCCGCTATTGGTTATTGACCGAGAATAGTTCTAGGTCATGTCTACATAGTTCTCGAACCCATAGGGTCCGCACGCAAGGTTTCGATGGCGGTTATATTATGAGTTTATGAGTTTTGATGTACGAAGGAGTTCGGAGTCCCGGATGAGATCGGGGACATGACGAGGAGTCTCTAAATGGTCGAGACGCAAAGATCGATATATTGGACGACTATATTCGGAGTTCGGAAAGGTTCGAGTGATTGGGTATTTTTGATCTGGGAGAGTTCGGAAATCGCCGGGAGAAGTATTGGGCCTTATTGGGCCTGAGAGAGAGGGCTGCCTAGGGCAGGTCGCAAGCACCCCATGGCCTAGTCCGGGTGGACTAGGGGAGGCCGCACCCTCCTTCCTTCCTTCTCTCTTCCCTTCCTTGTCTCCTACTCCTAATACATGGAAGGACTCCTAGTTGGACTAGGAAAGGGAATCCTACTCTGGTGGGAGTAGGACTCCCCTAGGGCACGCCATAGAAGAGGTCGGCCCTCCCTCCTCCACTCCTTCATATCACGGGGTAGGGGCACCCCATGGACACACAAGTTGATCTCTGGATCGTTCCTTAGCCGTGTCTGGTGCCCCTTCCACCATATTCCACCTCGGTCATATCGTCATGAGAGTTTAGGCGAAGCCTGCTTGATAGAACATCATTGTCGGTGTCAAAACCGGCGGATCTCGGTAGGGTGTCCCGAAGCTGTGCGTCTAGGCGGATGGTAGCAGGAGGCGAGGGACACGATGTTTTACCCAGGTTGGGCCCTCTCGATGGAGGTAAAACCCTCGTCCTGCTTGATTAATATTGATGATACGGGTAGTACAAGAGTGGATCTACCACGAGATCAAGGAGGCTAAACCCTAAAGCTAGCCTATGGTATGATTGTTGTAATGTATGTTGTGTCCTACGGACTAAAGCCCTCCGGTTTATATAGACACCGGAGGAGGCTAGGTGTCGGTGTCAAAACCGGCGAATCTCGGGTAGGGGGTCCCGAACTGTGCGTCTAGGCGGATGGTAACAGGAGACGAGGGACACGATGTTTTTACCCAGGTTCGGGCCCTCTCAATGGAGGTAAAACCCTACGTCCTGCTTGATTAATATTGATGATATGGGTAGTACAAGAGTGGATCTACCACGAGATCAAGGAGGCTAAACCCTAGAAGCTAGCCTATGGTATGATTGTTGTAATGTATGTTGTCCTACGGACTAAAGCCCTCCGGTTTATATAGACACCGGAGGAGGCTAGGGCTACACAGAGTCGGTAACAATGGTAGGAGATCTACATATGCGTATTGCCAAGCTTGCCTTCCACGCCAGGGAAAGTCCCATCCGGACACGGGATGGAGTCTTCAATCTTGTATCTTCGTAGTCTTGGAGTCCGGCGGATAATTAAAGTCCGGCTGTCCGGACACCCCCTAGTCCAGGACTCCCTCAGTAGCCCCTGAACCAGGCTTCAATGACGATAAGTCCGGTGCGCATAATGTTCGGCATTGCAAGGCGGGTTCCTCCTCTAATAATCCAGAGAAGATCATGAACACCAGGATAGTGTCCGGCTCTGCAAAAATAATTTCCACATTCCACCGTAGAGAGAATAAAATGTACACTTAGCTTAATCTGCTGACGTATTATGCGGCGTGACATCTCACCGCCACCAAGCCTTTGTTTGAATCGTTTTTACTATACCACCTCAGCACGTTTAGCGAAGCGGTTTCCTTGGCACGTCTTGTCGAAGCAGAGATCGTGTTCCCCTTATTCCGGGATTCTCATCAATACGGACATGGGTAACCCAACCGCACCATTGATGGTGGTGCTTGGGAGATATGCGAGTTTTACCAGGCCGGTGGGGGACGCATAGTTTTCGTCCGCCTATATATAAGGGATAAGGATTCACCTTCTCACCTAAGCCTTCTTCGTCCTTTGCTTATCCATCTCCGCGCACTCAAGCTCCAACGCCCAAGCTCGCGCATCTCGCCTCGACCTTCTCCGAATATGTCCGGAGTGGGAGGTAAATGGTTAGCCTCCACCGCTAAGGAGGAGGACATCACCAAGCTGCGCACAGCCGGATATCTTTCCAACGATATCGCGCACCGGCTGCCCGACGAGGGGCAGCTCATCCCTACCCCTGGGCCTCATGAGAGGGTCGTCTTCCTCCCCCACTTCCTCCGCGGGCTGGGCTTTCCGCTCCATCCATTCGTCCGGGGGCTCATGTTTTACTACAGCCTGGATTTCCACGATCTGGCGCCGAACTTCATCCTTAACATCTTGGCGTTTATCGTCATGTGCGAGGCCTTCCTCTGCATCCGGCCCCACTTTGGCCTGTGGCTCAAGACCTTCAACGTCAAGCCGAAGGTTGTGAAGGGCACGCAAGCGGAATGCGGAGGCGCCATGTTGGGCAAATTGCCCAACGTCCTTTGGCTCGAAGGGGCCTTTGTGGACTCCTTCAAGGGGTGGCAATCGGGGTGGTTCTACATCACCGAGCCGTGCAAGCCCACATGGGCGGCGACCCCCGAGTTTAGATCTGGCATCCCCACGCAGCTCACCTCACGAAAAGAAGGGCTTGCGGTGGGGCAATCCGTGGAGGTGGCGGGACTCCGGGCCTGCATCCACAAGATGGTGAGCAAAAAGCTCTGGCTCGTCGACGTGGTCCAAGTCATGCTCATCCGGCGGATTCTCCCATGCGAAGAACGGGCATTCAATTTGTGGGAGTTCAATCCGGAATAGCACCAGGCACTAAGCGGGCTCTTCGATACAACATCTAAAGGCGCTGGAGGTGCTGTTCAAGGCGCGAAGCCCCGCATCTGCGACGGAAGATCGTGATTCAGCTCGCAGATATCAAGCCCGACGAGGTAAGTGATTCAACCCCATTACGGGACACTTGTGATAATTAAATTGACTCTAGTGAGGTTTCATTCTGTCTCTTCCTTTGACAGGAATCGATGGAGAAGGCCAAGCTGCTTATCAGCCCGGCTCCCATGCCGAAGACCAGTGGGCGCCCGCTTAGCGGGGCTGCTGGTTCGGCACCGCGCGTGGTGCGGAGAAGAAACCAAGAAGGTGGCGCGGGGACTCGAAATAGTTCCTAATCAGGCGTCGGCGACGATGCGGACTCCTCCCCGAAGGCGAGGAGAGTATTCTCTCCGGAGGAGGGAGAGAAGAAGAAGGCTTCCCCAATCGGGAGGCGAAGGGTCAGAGGGGAGAACTATCCCCGGACAGTTCGCCAACACCAACATTGGCGAGGATGAGTGGCCTCAAGGGCGAGCGTCCCGCAAGATCGTAAATATCCGGATTATTTATATGCAATATCTTTTATGTCATGTAGTATCCTTCTAATGCCGCATTCTGCCGTAGTCCGGCCGATGGCGATCTCCCGACTCATCGGCGGGTCGTTAGCCTCGTCGGATGTGAATTCAATCGACCGCCTCTACCCAGCGACCAGCGAGGGCGCCGAGGTGGGATCGAGAGGACCCATCAAGAGGAGGCTCCAGGCGTCGTCGGGCAGCCTCCGGACTTTGGCGCCGGACTCTACGCCGGGACCCGCGGTGGTTCCAGAGTCGCAAGCGCCCTTCGAAAGAAGGGCAAGACCGTGACACCGGCAGCTTCCGTCAACCGGGCGCGGATAACTTGTTGGGCGCTTAAAGGCGCTTCCATCGAGGAAGAACACCGCACTATCATGAGTGCGGTGATTTAGAAGGTTCAGCTTGCCAAAAGCGGGCTGACGAAAGCTCGCAGCAACCTTTTAACGAGCTTTGAGGTAAAAAGTTAAAATTGTGTAATGTAATACCGCATAGACGGTAGCCTCGATGCTCGGTTCGGTGTTGGAAAGAAGAGCGGGTGAGGATCTAACAAGATATGTGAGGTTGCTAAAAATATGTCAATATGGGTCTGCAGGCTGCGTTGCTAGCCTCTACCGCATTAACGGCGGAGGTCGATGTGCTGAAGCAGGATCTCGAGCAGTCCGAGCGAGAGCTCGGCCATGCGAAGAAGCAGCTCGAGGACAAAGAAGGTGATTGTCGATGCCAAAACCGGCGGATCTCGGGTAGGGGGTCCCGAACTGTGCGTCTAGGCGGATGGTAACAAGAGACGAGGGACACAATGTTTTTACCCAGGTTCGGGCCCTCTCGATGGAGGTAAAACCCTACGTCCTGCTTGATTAATATTGATGATATGGGTAGTACAAGAGTAGATCTACCACGAGATCAAGGAGGCTGAACCCTCGAGGCTAGCCTATGGTATGATTGTTGAGATGTATATTCGTCCTACGGACTAAGGCCCTCCAGTTTATATAGACACCAGAGAGGCTAGGGTTACACAGAGTCGGTTACAATGGTAGGAGATCTGCATATCCAGTCGCCAAGCTTGCCTTCCACGCCAAGGAAAGTACCTTCGGACACGAGCCGGAGTCTTCAATCTTCTATCTTCGTAGTCTGGGAGTCCGGCGGATATTGATAGTCCGGCTGTCCGGACACCCCCTAGTCCAGGACTCCCTCAGTAGCCCCTGAACCAGGCTTCAATGACGATAAGTCCAGCGTGCTTGTAGTCTTCGGCGTTGCAAGGTGGGTTCTCCCTTCAAATCCCATATACCTGCCGAATAGTGTCTGGCTTCATCTCGAACACTGTGCTCCTCGGCTTCTACGCCAAATTGTGGCCCTCTCCCACGCGTCGCACGAATGCGAAAAGCCAGGGTGTCTTTTACATTTCACCCCCTAATTGTGCGGGTCGTCCGCCTATAAAAGAGGCAGGAATCCAGATCCAAACCGCATCGTCTTCCTCCCGCGTATACTCCATCGAAGCGCCTCTGACCTAGAAATCCATTCCACCATGGATCGTCAACGCGGCTCTTCCTCATGCGCCCTAGCCCATCGCCATGAGGAATTGGAGGAGGTGCTCTATTTCGCACAATGAGCTAGTGAAGCTCCAAGCGGAGGGTTTCTTCCTCCGGCCTTCATGGTTCGATCCGAGCCGGACTGGTTACTTATCAAGGTGGGAGGCAGGCGGAGGACACCCCAAGCCCCAACAAGGGGGAGCGAGTGTGCTTCGTCCCCTATCTGATAAGGGGGCTCGGATTTCCAGTACATCCGTTCCTCCACGGGCTCCTGAAGCTCTACGGACTCCAGCTCCACCACCTCACGCCCGCCTCTGTGCTGCATATCGTGGGCAACGTAGCTCTTTGCGAGCTATTCCTGGGCATCGAGCCCCATTTCGCATTGTGGAAGAGGTTGTTTTGCCTCGTACCCCGTTCTCTCCAGGGGTCCATATATCAAGTGGGCGGCGCCGAAATATGGCGCATTGCCGGGACCGGATACCTATCCGGCACTCCCAAGAAGGCGTCCGAAGACTGGCCCTCGGAGTGGTTTTATATAGTAGACGCTCCGTTGCCCGACCCAGTCCGGATCAGCCTCCCGGAGTTTGATGCTGCTCCCTTGAAGAAACGCCTCAGCTGGCGCCCGCGGAGCCCCCGTTTGGAGGAAGACAAGAGCGTCCATTACTTGATGGGCCGGATAAGATTAATGGCTCATTCCGGCTTGACCATGATTGGAGTCATGGCGACGTGCATCAAGCGGGGGGTGCAGCCGCTGCAATACAGAGGCCACCCCATGTGGGATTTCAACGGGGAAGACGATGCTACCCGGCACGGCCGCAAAGGGCCGGATTCGACCGAGGATCTGGTGAAGATCCTGTCCGGCCTGTACAAGGGGGAGAAGGAGGACTTCCTTCGCCCGAACCCTTTGGATGGGTTTTCCATGATCAACCCTAGAGGATGGGTAAGCGAACACCTCGAAGGGTTCTACCCGTGCTTTCGAAGTTTAAGCTTCTTACATTATGTCTTCGGCGCAGGGTCTACGCCGGACTGTGGAGGACATGGTGAGTCCTGCTCCACAACCCAAGGATCCAGAAGGATACCTGGGTCCGGCCTCCGAAGAGGATCCGGACATCGCGGTGGAGTTGATCGACGGGGTGTATCACCAGCTCAGCATAGACAATGCTTTGGTCGCCATTACGGCGGACTACCCCGGGCTAAGTTCGGCTTCCCAGGTGACCACGACCGAAGTCCGGACACCGTCATCTTATCCTTGCCTATTTCTGACCTTCGTGAACGATGGTATTTTGCAGGAAGCGCCATTACGGCAGGAAGCTGAGCCTGCGGCCGACCTTCAGAGGTCAGTCCGAACTAGCAGGAGGAAAAGGAGCGCCGTGCGGGCAGAAACGTTGCCGCAGAGGTATAGCTCGTGTTTGATCTTTTCGAGCAACGCTCCGAGGAAACGTCTAAGTGCTCATGATTTTTATAGGAGAAAAAGCGCTCGCCGGGCTGCGAGCGCAGGAATTGCCGATCCGGCCAACACCAGCCAGGCTCCAGCGCCCGGAGTGGAGGGGGAGGCAAGCGCAAGACGCGAGCCGGATCCTGCTCCAACGGAGGATACCGACTGACTATCCGCCACCAAGTGCGAGGTGGAGGCGCTATGAATCATAGGCGCCACGACAGTATTTCAAGAAGCGTGCTTTTCCTGAGGCATTGGATGCCTTTAAGCGAGGGCGACATCTCCGTGCTGCTCAAAATGGTTTTACGAGCCACGAGCGGTATGTTAAAGACATATGGGTAAGGGAATTTTAATGGTTGTATACACCGGTAGCCCCGAGACTTAGATTAGTTATGCTAACTGATTTAAGGATCATTGTAATTCGAGTGCACTCAACGAGAAGAACGCATGTTGTCTCGGAGCTGCAAGATTGCAAGGCCCAACTTGAGGCCAAGACATGCTTTGCCGCAGGAGGAGACGGAAAGACCCTCCTGGTAACACATTTTACCAAGAAATATAAGCGCTGGCGGCGTGCGTGTGAGTCTAATAAGAACGTTGCGGTATCGCCGGACAAGATTGAACAGCAAACATTGCTGCGCATGACTAAAGGCTGGCGAGTGTCTTGAATAGGGTTCAGCAGAAAGGAACAAGCTCCAAGATGCCAACGCCAAGCTCGGAGAAGAGCTGAAAGGCGCAAAAGCCGAGCTGTCGGCTCCGTCAAGGAGAATCAGCGGCTTCGCCGGCATATATAGTAAGTGCTTGGCGAACTCTTTTGAAAAGAAGAGTTCGGCGAGGAAATATTTTGACATGATATGTCTTGTAGGTATACTCACGGGTCGTCCTGCAGAGGAGATGCCCATATCAATGGGTGATCAACTTCCGAACTGTTGCGGCTACTCGAGCGAGTTCGGCAGCAATGATGGCGTCGTTCGGGCTTTATGGCCAGCCTTACCCTACCCGAGGGCCTCGGGGAGCTTGCGGAGAAGCTGCAGGGAGTGCGGCAGCGCTTCCGATTGTGGAAGATATTGGCATGCCGTCAAGGTGCCACGGAGGCATGGGCCATGGTGAAGACGCGGTACAAGAAGGCGGACCCCAACCACATGGCCGAAGTTGGACCGGTGGGGCCCGATGGGAAGGAGATCCCTGTGAGTTTAGTGTACAGCCAAGTAGAGTTGGCTGCTAAGTTTTCCTAACGGGATCAGTAAACTGGACAGCTTTGTTAGACGAGATTGAGGAGGAATACAATCAATAAATTTGACAATGTATGTTATCCTTTAAAATGACATGTGAAATGCCTTCTAGCGGATTGTAGATCGTTTGTCTTTGCCGACATTTTCGCTTCGACCTCGGGACCCTAGAGTCCGGAGTGTGTCCGAATACCTTTTTGGTTAAGAAACAACCGTGGTATGCGTGGAGATCAGGCGTAGGGGTCATTAGTGCTTTATCAGAAAAGTGCCCAACTAGTTATGTTATATTACATGGTTAGTAAGAAACATCTTCGAGGAGAATAGTTCCGTTAAGGGTTCCTTTTATTTGGGAGGCATGCCCTAAAGTGCATGTCCGGACTGCAAAGAGAGCGATGAAACATCCGGGGCAGATAGATAAATAAGCAAAAAGTCATCTTTTAAATCACCGATCGAATATTCCCTTAAGGCGCTAGCTTTCGGCTTCACCAGTCGAGGTACACATCCGGTGACCCGCAAGTAATAATCGCAGAGGTGCTCCTTTACCTCCTAGCGAACAATCGGGAGCGAGGGGTAAGCACAGGAGCCAGCAACCCAGCTTGGCCAAAACTTAAGTCATATCGATGCATATAATGGCGAGTAAAAGGTACATGTGGAAGCTTGACACATGTGTTGGGTATAAAACCCGTATAGTTGAGCTTCTGTAAAAGAAGCCCCCAGGAATAACGAGTGCAGATGGCACATCGTGTGTATGCAAAGAATGCGAAAATAGGCACCGAAGGGCTTTTAAGTTAAAAGGATAAAAAGAGAAACAAAAGACAGCCGAAATATAAAAGGTTGGACGGGGGAAGGGGACGAACTCTTAGTCCGGCGCTACGCATAGAATCGTCGGAGTCGGGCTGCGTTCCATGGGTTCGGCTCGAGTCGGTTGTCCGACGCATTTCGTAGACGGTATGCTCCACCGGTCAGTACTTGATCAATAATGAAGGGGACTTCCTATCTGGGCTTGAGCTTGTCCTTTTTCTTGTCCGGCAAGCGTAGAACTAGTTCGCCAACGTTGTAAGTCTTGGCCTGTACTTCTCTGCTTTGATATCTTCGGGCCTGCTGCTGATAGAATGCGGAACGAGCCTTCGCGACGTCACGTTCTTCCTCCAATGTGTCCAAGCTGTCCTGCCGATCTAGCTCGGCCTCTCTTTCCTCGTACATGTGCACTCGAGGTGAGTCATGAATAATGTCGCAGGGCAAGACTACCTCTGCGCCGTATACCATAAAAAATGGTGTGAATCCGGTAATACGGTTAGGCGTTGTCCGCAGCCCCCAGAGTACGGAGTCGAGCTCCTCGACCCATTGGGTGTCGGATTTAGTGAGTGACCTCACTAGTATGGGTTTGATGCCGCTCATGATTAGACCATTTGCTCTTTCCACTTGACCGTTGGTTTGAGGGTGATAAACTGACGCATAGTCGAGCTTGATGCCCATATTTTTGCACCATGACTTAACCTCATCGGCCGTGAAGTTCGTGCCGTTGTCGGTGATGATGCTGTGGGGGACTCCGTAACGGTGTACCACCTCTGATATAAAGTCTATCACTGGTCCGGACTCTGCCGTTTTGACCGGTTTGGCCTCTATCCATTTGGTGAACTTATCCACCATGACCAATAGGTACTTTTTCTTGTGGGTTCCCCCTTTAAGGGGTCCCACCATGTCAAGCCCCCAGACCGCGAACGGCCAGGTAATGGGTATGGTTTTGAGGGCGGTGGGTGGCATGTGGCTCTGATTAGCAAAGAGCTGACAACCAACGCATCGCTGGACCAAGTCCTGTGCGTCTGCCCGAGCCGTCGGCCAATAAAATCCTGTACGGAATGCCTTTCCTACAAGGGCCCGGGCTGCTGCGTGGTGTCCGCCTAGTCCGGCATGTGTTTCAGCCAGGAGGTTTCGCCCCTCTTCTTCGGAGATACACCTTTGAAGGACTCCGGTAGTACTTTTCTTATAAAGTTCTCCTTCATGGACCTTGTAGGCCTTCGATCGCCGGACAACGCAGCGGGCCTCATTTTGGTCTTCGGGAAGTTCCTGCCTAAGTAAGTAGGCTAGGAAAGGTTCTGTCCACGCGGCGATTACTGCCATTATGTCGTGGGCGGAGGGTGTTATGTCATCTGCCGAATCACCGATTGGTGCGGTTTTCTCTGGTTTGTTGCTGCCGGCCTCCTCTTCCCATAGTACGGATGGCTTGAAAAGCCGTTCCAGGAAGATATTTGGAGGGACAGCATCACGTTTCGCACCGATGGGTGCCAGGACGTCGGCCGCTTGGTTATTATCTCGGGCTATGTGATGGAATTCGAGTCCTTCAAACCGAGCTGACATTTTTAGGACAGCGTTACGATATGCTGCAATTTTCAGATCCTTGGCGTCGAAGTCTCCGTTTATTTGGGATATTGCAAAGTTTGAGTCCCCGCGCACCTCTAGGCGTTGAATGCCCATGGAGACCGCCATCCGGAGACCATGTAGTAGGGCCTCGTATTCGGCTGCATTGTTGGAGTCCGTGTACATTATTTGGAGTACATACTGGACTGTATCTCCGGTGGGGACGTCAGTACGACGCCAGCCCCCAGTCCGGCCAACATTTTGGAACCGTCGAAGTGCATAGTCCAATTGGAGTATGCGCCGTACTCTTTAGGGAGTTCGGCTTCAGTCCATTCGGTGACGAAGTCAGCCAAAACTTGCGACTTTATTGCTCGTCGAGGTTTGTAAGTGATGTCGAATGGTAAGAGCTCTATGGCCCATTTTGCTATCCTGCCCGTTGCGTCACGGTTATTTATAATGTCATTGAGTGGTACTTGAGGCCATTGTTATCGAGCACTCTTGAAAGTAGTTTGAAGCTTTCGAGACGCCATGAACACCGTGATATGCTATCTTACGATAATGCGGGTAACAGGATTTGCAGGGGTTAACACGGTGGATCGTAATACACTAGTTTTGAAGAGGGAATTTATGCCCTTCGCCGCTCGTTCGACGGCGAGGATTGCGCTTACAACTTGATGTGTTGCTGCGATGTATAACAACATTGGTTCGCCTGAGTGGGCGCAGCCAGGACGGTTGTTGCCAAGATGGCCTTTATTTCTTCGAGTTCGGCAGTGGCAGCGCGTCATCCACTCGAAGTGTTCGTCTTGCCGAGGAGGCGATAGAGGGCAACGCCTTTTCTCCTAAACGGGAGATAAAGCGGCTCAAGGCTGCCACACATCCTGTTAATTTTTGTATTTGCTTGAGGTCTTTTGGGATATCCAATTGTGACAGAGCTCATATTTTGGCCGGATTTGCTTCAATTCCTCTACTGGATACGATGAAGCCCAGCAGCTTTCCGGCTGGTACGTCGAAAATGCATTTTTCTGGGTTCAACTTTATGTCATATGCTCTGAGGTTGTCGAATGTGAGCCTCAAATCATCTACTAAAGTTTCGACGTGTTTTGTTTTGACGACCACGTCGTCTACGTATGCCTCGACTGTTTTGCCGATTTGGGTAGCCAGACATGTTTGAATCATGCGCCGATATGTTGCGCCGGCATTTTTCAGTCCGAAGGGCATCGTGTTGAAGCAGAATGGTCCATATGGAGTGATAAATGCCGTTGCGGCTTGGTCTGTTTCTGCCATCTTGATTTGATGATAGCCAGAGTATGCGTCCAGGAAGCACAATGAATCGTGCCCTGCTGTAGCATCGATAATTTGATCAATGCGGGGGAGAGGGAAGGGATCCTTTGGGCAAGCTTTATTGAGGTCTTTAAAATCGACACAAAGGCGCCAGGATTTATCCTTCTTTGGTACCATCACCAAATTTGCTAGCCAGTCCGGATGTTTAATATCTCTAATGAATCCGGCTTCCAATAGTTTGGCTAGCTCTTCTCCCATTGCCTGTCTTTTGGGTTGGAAAATCGTCAAAGAACTGTTTGGTGGCTTAAATCCTTTTAGGATGTTTAGGCTGTGTTTACGCCAACTGCGAGGATTACGGGCATGTCCGAAGGGTGCCAGGCGAAGATATCCCAATTTTCCCGAAGGAATTCGCGCAGTGCGGTGTCAACTTCGGGGTTCAACTGTGCCCCTATGGAGGCCGTCTTTGTTGGGTCCGTTGGGTGGACCTGGAATTTTATTATCTCATCTGCTGGTTTGAAGGATGTGGACTTGGATCTTTTATCAAGTATCACATCATCCCTGTTCACCGCAGAGCGCAGCGCGGTGAGTTCCTCTGCCGCTAAGGCTTCGGATAGTGCCTCGAGGGCTAGTGCGGCTGTCTTGTTTTCGGCGCGGAGTGCTATGTCCGGATCACTAGCGAGAGTGATTATTCTGCTGGGCCCAGGCATTTTGAGCTTCATGTACCCGTAATGAGGTATTGCTTGAAAAATTGTGAATGCCTCTCGTCCTAATATGGCGTGATAGCCATTTGCTGAGCAGGGCCACCAGAGCGTGACTTCTTCGGATCTATAATTGTCCGGAGGCGAACACCACATCGAGTGTGATTTTTTCCGGGTGCAGCGCTTCCGGCTAAGGATTATTCCTCTAAAGGTTGTGCTGCTTCGCTCAATACGGCTCCAATCGATTTCCATTTTCCGCAGAGTTTCCTCGTAAATGAGGTTTAGTCCGCTGCCGCCATCCATGAGGACTCTTGTCAGTCGAAAGCCGTCCACTATGGGACTAAGTACCAGTGCGGCTGGGGCCCTGGTTGTTCGAAATGTGGGCTCGTCGCTGGCGTTGAAGGTAATAGTTGTGTCGCTCCATGGATTTGCTGTTGCTACTTGGTAGACTTCGGCGAGTTCGCGGATTGTTCGTTTTCGCATATTATTTGATGCGAAAGTCTCGAAGACTGCTGATACCGTGCTGGTATTGTTGGAGTGGTTTCCCGGAGCTAGAAGCTCTTCGCCACTTTTGGCCACCTGCCGTAATATCCAACATGCTCGAAGGCTATGTGTTGGGACGGCTCCCTCTGTACTATGAAGTTTACAGGGTCCATCGAGACATCCCTCCAGTACGGTTCTGTTTCCCTTGTTGGGTTTTTGTTTTTTCGTTTTTACATCTGGGGCCTGATTGTAAGGCGCCCTTTTACTGCGGACTGGGTTTGGGGCCGGATTATCCCAAAATTGATTTTCGGTTTTCCGGAAACTCTCCATCGCACAGTACTTTTGTACAATGGATGCCAGATTGGTGAAGCGCATAATTTTGCGACGATCAATTTTGTTTAGTATTCCCTTGTCCGTGCAGTTATTGCAGAAGATTGATATTGCATTTTCCTCTCGGCAGTCCTTTATCCTGTCCATAACCAGGAGGAATCTGGCCCAGTAGTGATGTACTGTTTCAGTAGGCTCTTGCCGAACTAGAGATAGATCGCATATGTCTGGGCGGGCGGGTGGAACAAAATTCGGATCCCTGCCCATCTTGAGGCTCAGAGGCCAAGGAGTTTCCGAATTCGGAAGCTTGGTTTGCTGGGCGCAATCCAGCAAGTCCGGGGCGGTGCATGATTTTAAGTTCCATGCTCGATTGATGTCCGTCCCTCCGCGGGGATCCGGCATGGAGGGTTCGGGAATCCGGACATGAATTGTCTTCAACGTTGGCAAAGAGTTGTCGTATTGTTCCTCCACCACAGAGACGTGGTGGGTGGACTAGGGAGAGTTGATCTCTCTCAGATCGGTTTTAAGCCCAATCTGGTTGTAGTCCGTAGCGACTCCCAGGGCGGCGATGCGATCCAAGAGCTCGTTAACAGACGAGAGCTCAATTGGATCTAACTGTTCGGCAGCTTTAGGGCTGACACGAAGATTGCTTGCGACGACTTGAGAAGTCATTGCCGAAGCAGCGGCCGGACAGGCAGTCATGACAAAACCACCAAGCCGGATAGTTTGGCCGGTGGCCAAGCCCCTCCAGCGAAAACGCCGTCTTTGATGACGGTTGGAGGCATCCGCTCTATCGGCGACGACACAGAGGAACTCTCAATGAAAGCACCAATGTCGGTGTCAAAACCGGCGGATCTCGGGTAGGGGGTCCCGAACTGTGCGTCTAGGCGGATGGTAACAAGAGACGAGGGACACAATGTTTTTACCCAGGTTCGGGCCCTCTCGATGGAGGTAATGAAGGAAATATGCCCTAGAGGCAATAATAAAGTTATTATTTATTTCTTCATATCATGATAAATGTTTATTATTCATGTTAGAATTGTATTAACCGGAAACATGATACATGTGTGAATACATAGACAAACATATAGTCACTAGTATGCCTCTACTTGACTAGCTCATTAGTCAAAGATGGTTATGTTTCCTAACCATAGACATGTGTTGTCATTTGATTAATGGGATCACATCATTAGGAGAATGATGTGATTGACATGACCCATCCCGTTAGCTTAGCACTTGATCGTTTAGTATTCTGCTATTGCTTCCTTCATGACTTATACATGTTCCTGTAACTATGAGAATTGTGTAACTCCCGTTTACCGGAGGAACACTTTGGGTACTACCAAACGTCACAAATGTACATAACTAGGTGATTATAAATGAGTACTACAGGTGTCTCCAAATGTACATGTCGAGTTAGCATAATTCGAGATTAGGTTTTGTCACTCCGATTGTCGGAGAGGTATCTCTGGGCCCTCTCGGTAATGCTCATCACATAAGCCTTGCAAGCATATAACTAATGAGTTAGTTATGAGATGAAGTATTACAGAACGAGTAAAGAGACTTGTCGGTAACGAGATTGAACTAGGTATTGGATACCGACGATCAAATCTCGGACAAGTAACATACCGATGACAAAGGGAACAACGTATGCTGTTATGCGGTTTGACCGATAAAGATCTTCATAGAATATGTAGTAACCAATATGGGCATCCAGGTCCCGCTATTGGTTATTGACCAGAGACATGTCTCGGTCATGTCTACATCATTCTCGAACCGTAGGGTCCATGCGCTTAAGGTTTCGATGACGGTTATATTATGAGTTTATGTATTTTGATGTACGAAGTTTGTTCGAGTCCGGATGTGATCACGTACATGACGAGGAGTCTCGAAATGGTCAAGACATAAAGATTGATATATTGGACGGATATATTTGTACACCGGAAAGGTTCCGGAAGAGTTTGGGGCTCCGGGAGGTTACCGGAACCCCCCGGGAGGTATATGGGCCTTATTGGGCCCATGTAGGAGGAAGGGAAAAGGAGCAAGGGAGGGGGGCGCGCCCCCCAAGCCCAATCCGAATTGGGGAGGGGGCCCGGCCCCCCCTTTCCTTTCTCCTTCCCCCTCTTCCTTTCCTACTACTAGTACTACTTCCTAATACTAGTACTCCTTCCTTCCCCTCCAAATAAGATAAGGAAAGAGGAAACCTACTTGGAGTAGGTTTCCCCCCTATGGCGCCCCCTTGGGCTGGCCACCTCCTCCCTCCTCCTTTATATACGGGGTAGGGGGCACCCTAGACACACAAGTTGATCATTGATCGTTCCTTAGCCGTGTGCGGTGCCCCCTCCACGATATTACACCTCGGTCATATTGTAGCGGTGCTTAGGCGAAGCCTGCGACAGAGAACATCAAGATAGTCACCACGCCGTCGTCTGACGGAACTCCCCTCGGGCCTCTCTGGATTGGAGATCGAGGGTGCATCATCGAGCTGTCGTGTGTCAAGAACTCGGAGGTGCGGAGTGCGGTGCTTGGATCGGTCGGACCGGGAGGGCGTCGACTACTTCCTCTACGCTGCGTCAGCGCTTCCGCTTTGGTCTACGAGTGCGTAGACAACACTCTCCCCTCGTTGCTATGTCATCACCATGATCTTGCGTGTGCGTAGGAAAAATTTTGAAATTACTACATTCCCCAACAGTGGCATCCGAGCCTAGGTTTTATGGTTTGATGTTATATGCACGAGTAGAACACAAGTGAGTTGTGGGCGATATAAGTCATCTGCCTACCAGCATGTCATACTTTGGTTCAGCGGTATTGTTGGATGAAGCGGCCGGACCGACATTACGCGTGACGCTTACGCGAGACTGGTTTTACCGCCGTGCTTTGCACACGGTGACTAGCGGTGTCGGTTTCTCTAACTTTAGTTGAACCGAGTGTGGCTCGCCGGTCCTTGTGAAGGTTAAAGCGAGTCTATTTGACAAACTATCGTTGTGGTTTTGATGCGTAGGTGAGATTGGTTCTTGCTTAAGCCCGTAGCAGCCACGTAAAATTTGCAACAACAAAGTAGAGGGCGTCTAACTTGTTTTTGCAGGGCATGTTGTGATGTGATATGGTCAAGGCGTGATGCTATATTTTATTGTATGAGATGATCATGTTTTGTAACGAAGTTATCGGCAACTGGTAGGAGCCATATGGTTGTCGCTTTGTTGTATGAAATGCAACGCCTGTAATTGCTTTACTTTATCACTAAGCGGTAGCGATAGTCGTAAAGCAATAGATGGCGTAACGACAACGATGCTACGATGGAGATCAAGGTGTCACGCCGGTGGCGATGGTGATCACGGTGCTTGAAGATGGAATCACAAGCACAAGATGATGATGGCCATATCATATCACTTATATTGATTGCATGTGATGTTTATCCTTTATGCATCTTATCTTGCTTTGATTGGCGGTAGCATTTTAAGATGATCTCTCACTAATTATCAAGAAGTGTTCTCCCGAGTATGCACCATTGCGAAAGTTCTTCGTCTTTGAGACACCACGTGATGATCGGGTGTGATAGGCTCTACGTTCAAATACAGCGGGTGCAAAACAGTTGCACCGCGGAATACTCAGGTTATACTTGGCGAGCCTAGCATATCAGATATGGCCTCGGAACACGGAGACCGAAAGGTCGGCGTGAATCATATAGTAGATATGATCAACATAGAGATGTTCACCATTGAAACTACTCCATCTCACGTGATGATCGGACATGGTTTAGTTGATTTGGATCACGTAATCACTTAGATGACTAGAGATGTCTGTCTAAGTGGGAGTTCTTTAGTAATATGATTAATTGAACTTAAATTTATCATGAACTTAGTACTGATAGTATTTTGCTTGTCTATGTTTGTTTGTAGATAGATGGCTCGTCTTTGTTGTTCCGTTGAATTTTAATGCGTTCCTTGAAAGCAAAGTTGAAAGATGATGGTAGCAATTACGGATTGGGTCCGTAACTTTGAGATTATCCTCATTCTGCCTGAGAAGAGTTACGTCTGGAAGCACCGCTGGGTGCGAACTGCTTCTTGATCAACCGGCGACGTTAAAACGTCTGGCGAGCAAAGCTGATGACTACTCTATAGTTCGATTGTGCCATGCTACGGCTTAGAACCGGGTCTTCAACGGCGTTTTGAGCGTCATGGAGCATATGAGATGTTCCAGGAGTTGAAGTTAATATTTCAAGCAAATGCCGGATTGAGAGATATGAAGTCTCCAATAAGTTCTATAGCTGCAAGATGGAGGAGAATAGTTACGTCGGTGAGCATATACTCAAAATGTCAGGTATAATAATCACTTGATTCAAGCGGGAGTTAATCTTCCGGATGATAGCGTCATTGATGAATTCTCCAATCACGCCACCAAGCTACAAGAGCTTTGTGATGAACTATAATATGCAAGGGATGAACAAGACTATTCGAGCTCTTGGCGATCTTTGAAAGCAGCGGAGGTAGAAATCAAAAGGAGCATCAAGTGTTGATGGTCAACAAGACCACTAGTTTCAAGAAAAGGGGCAAAGGGAAGAAGAAGGAACTTCAAAAGAACAAAAAACAAGTTGCTGCTCAAGAGAAGAAACCCAAGTCTGGACCTAAGCACAGGCGAGTGCTTCTCTCTGCAAGCGGTGGACACCGAAGCGGAACTGCCCCAAGTATTTGGCGGATAAGAAGGATGGCAAAGTGAACAAAGGTATATGTGATATACATGTTATTGATGTGTACCTTACTAATGCTCATGATAGCACACAGGTATTTGATCTTGGTTCATTGCTAACATTTGCAACTCGAAGCAGGGACTACGGATTCTGCGAAGATTAGCTAAGGGCGAGGTGACGATCTTGGCGTGGGAAATGGTTCCAAAGTCGATGTGATCGCGGTCGGCACGCTACCTCTACATCTACCATCGGGATTAGTTTTAGACCTGAATAATTGTTATTTGGTGCTGCGTTGAGCATGAACATTATATCTGGATCTTGTTTGATGTGAGGCGGTTATTCATTTAAATCAGAGAATAATGGTTGTTCTATTTATATGAGTAATATCTTTTATGGTCATGCACCCTTGAAGAGTGGTCTATTTTATTGAATCTCGATAGTAGTGATACACATATTCATAATGTTGAAGCCAAAAGATGCAGAGTTGATAATGATAGTGCAACATATTTGTGGCACTTGCCGTTTAGGTCATATCGGTGTAAAACGCATGAAGAAACTCCATCTTGATGGACTTACGGAATCACTTGATTATGAATCACTTGGTACTTGCGAACCGTGCCTCATGGGCAAGATGACCAAAACACCGTTCTCCGGATCTATGGAGAGAGCAACAGATTTGTTGGAAATCATACATATGAGATGTATGTGGCCGATGAATGTTGAGGCTCATGGCGGATATCGTTATTTTCTCACCTTCACAGATGATTTGAGCAGATATGGGTATATCTACTTGATGAAGCACAAGTGTGAAACATTTGAAAAGTTCAAAGAATTTCAGAGTGAAGTAGAAAATCATCGTAACAAGAAAATAAAGTTTCTACGATCGATCGTGGAGGAGAATATTTGAGTTACGAGTTTGGTTTACATTTGAAACAATGTGGAATAGTTTAGCAACTCCGCCACGGAACACCACAACGAAATGGTGTGTCCGAGCGTCAATGTCGTACTTTACTTGATATGGTGCGATCTATGATGTCTCTTATCGATTTACCGCTATCGTTTTGGGTTATGCTTTAGAGACGCCGCATTCACGTTAAATAGGGCACCATCAAAATCCGTTGAGGCGGCGCCTTATGAACTGTGGTTTGGCAAGAAACCAAAGTTGTCGTTTCTCAAAGTTTGGGGCTGCGATGCTTATGTGAAGAAACTTCAACCAGATAAGCTCGAACCCAAATCGAGAAATGTGTCTTCATAGGATACCCAAAGGAGACTATTGGGTACACCTTCTATCACAGATCCGAGGGCAAGATTTTCGTTGCTAAATTGGATCCTTTCTAGAGAAGGAGTTTCTCTCGAAAGAAGTGAGTGGGAGGAAAGTAGAACTTGATGAGATAATCTGTATCTACTCCCTTATTGGAAAGTAGTTCATCACAAGAACCGGTTCTGTGACAACTACACCAATTAGTGAGGAAGCTAATGATATTGATCATGAAACTTCAGATCAAGTTTCTATGAACCTCGTAGGTCTACCGAGTAAGATCCGCACTGTGAGTGGTATGGAAATCCTATTCGGAAGTCATGTTACTTGACCATGATGAACCTACGAACTATGAGGAAGCGATGATGAGCCCAGATTCATAAAATGGCTAGAGGCCATGAAATCTGAGATAGGATCCATGTATGAAAACAAAGTATGGACTTTGGTTGACTTGCCGATGATCGGCAAGCCATTGAGAATAAATGGATCTTTAAGAAGAAGACTGACGCTGATGGTAATGTTATCGTCTACAAAGCTCGACTTGTTGCAAAAGGTTTTCGACAAGTTCAAGGGTTGACTACGATGAGACTTTCTCACCCGTAGCGATGCTTAAGTCTGTCTCGAATCATGTTGGCTATTGCTGCATTTCATGATTATGAAATTTGGCAAATGGATGTCAAGACTGCATTCTTGAATGGATTTCTAGAAGAAGAGTTGTATATGATGCAGACTGAAGGTTTTGTTGATCCAAAAGGTCTTGACAAAGTGTGCAAGCTCCAGCGTTCCATTTATGGACTGGTGCAAGCATCTCGGAGTTGGAATAAATGCTTTGTGAGTGTGATCAAAGCATATGGTTTTATCTGGACTTTTGGAGAAGCTTTGTATTTACAAGAAAGTGAGTGGGAGCTCTGTAGCATTTCTAGTTTTATATGTTGATGACATATTATTAATTGGAAATGATATAGAATTTCTGGATAGCATAAAGGGATACTTGAATAAAAGTTTTTCAATGAAAGACCTCGGTGAAGCTGCTTACATATTGGGCATCAAGATCTATAGAGATAGATCAAGGCGCTTAATAGGACTTTCACAAAGCACATACCTTGACAAAATTTTGAAAAAGTTCAAAATGGATCGAGCAAAGAAAGGATTCTTGCTGTGCTACAAGGTGTGAAGTTGAGTCAAACTCAATGCCCGACCACAGCAGAAGATAGAGAGAAAATGAAAGATGTTCCTATGCTTCAGCCATAGGCTCTATCATGTATGCAATCTGTGTACAAGACCGATGTATGCTTAGCAATAAGCTTGGCAGGTAGGTACCAAAGTAATCGAGTGGATCTTTGGACAGCGGTCAAGAACATCTGAAATACCTAAAAGGACTAAGGATATGTTTCTCGTATATGGAGGTGACAAAGAGCTAGTCGTAAATGGTTACGTCGATGCAAGCTTTGACACTGATCTGGACGATTCTAAATCGCAGACCGGATAGGTGTTTATATTAAATGGTGGAGCTGTAAGTTGGTGCAGTTCAAAACAAAGCGTCATCGCAGGATCTACATGTGAAGCGGAGTACATAGCTGCTTACAAGCGGCGAATGAAGGAGTGCGGATGAAGGAGTTCATTTCGATCTAGGTGTCATACCTAGTGCATCGGGACCAATGAAGATCTTCTGTGACAATCTTGGTGCAATTGCCTTGGCAAATGAATCCAGATTTCACAAGAGGACCAAGCACATCAAGAGGCGCTTCAATTCCATTCGGGACCAAGTCCAAGTGGGAGACATAGAGATTTGCAAGATACATACGGATCTGAATGTTGCGAGACCCGTTGACTAAGCCTCTCTCACGAGCAAAACATGATCAGCACCAAGACTCCATGGGTGTTAGAAACATTACTGTGTAATCTAGATTATTGACTCTAGTGCAAGTGGGAGACTGAAGGAAATATGCCCTAGAGGCAATAATAAAGTTATTATTTATTTCCTCATTTCATGATAAATGTTTATTATTCATGCTAGAATTGTATTAACTTGAAACATGATACATGTGTGAATACATAGACAAACATATAGTCACTAGTATGCCTCTACTTGACTAGCTCATTAATCAAAGATGGTTATGTTTCCTAACCATAGACATGTGTTGTCATTTGATTAATGGGATCACATCATTAGGAGAATGATGTGATTGACATGACCCATCCCGTTAGCTTAGCACTTGATCGTTTAGTATTCCGCTATTGCTTCCTTCATGACTTATACATGTTCCTGTAACTATGAGAATTGTGTAACTCCCGTTTACCGGAGGAACACTTTGGGTACTACCAAACGTCACAACGTAACTGGGTGATTATAAAGGAGTACTACAGGTGTCTCCAAAGGTACATGTTGAGTTAGCATAATTGAGATTAGGTTTTGTCACTCCGATTGTCGGAGAGGTATCTCTGGGCCCTCTCGGTAATGCTCATCACATAAGCCTTGCAAGCACATAACTAATGAGTTAGTTATGAGATGAAGTATTACGAGCAGTAAAGAGACTTGTCGGTACTGAGATTGAACTAGGTATTGGATACTGACGATCAAATCTCGGACAAGTAACATACCGATGACAAAGGAACAAAGTATGTTGTTATGCGGTTTGACCGATAAAGATCTTCGTAGAATATGTAGGAACCAATATGGGCATCCAGGTCCGCTATTGGTTATTGACGAGACATGTCTCGGTCATGTCTACATCGTTCTCGAACCGTAGGGTCCGCACGCTTAAGGTTTCGATGACGATTATATTATGAGTTTATGTATTTTGATGTGCGAAGTTTGTTCGAGTCCGGATGTGATCACGGACATGACGAGGAGTCTCGAAATGGTCGAGACATAAAGATTGATATATTGGACAGATATATTTGGACAGGAAAGGTTAGGAAGAGTTTGGAGCTCGGGAGGTTACGGAACCCCGGAGGTATATGGGCCTTATTGGGCCCATGTAGGAGGAAGGAGAAGGAGCAAGGGAGGCGCCCCCAAGCCCAATCCGAATTGGGGAGGGGCGGCCCCCTTTCCTTTCTCCTTCCCCTCTTCCTTTCCTACTACTAGTACTACTTCCTAATACTAGTACTCCTTCCTCCCCTCAAAATAAGATAAGGAAAAGAGGGAAACCTACTTGGAGTAGGTTTCCCCTCCCTATGGCGCCCCCCTTGGGCGGCCACCTCCTCCCTCCCTCCTTTATATCACGGGGTAGGGGGGCCCTAGAACACACAAGTTGATCATTGATCGTTCCTTAGCCGTGTCGGTGCCCCCTCCACGATATTACACCTCGGTCATATTGTAGCGGTGCTTAGGCGAAGCCTGCGGCGAGAGAACATCAAGATAGTCACTGCGCCGTCGTCTTGTGGAACTCCCCTCGGGCCTCTTTGGATTGGATATCGAGGTGCGTCATCGAGCTGTCGTGTGTCAAGAACTTCGGAGGTGCCGAATGCGGTGCTTGGATCGGTCGGACCAGGAGGACATCGACTACTTCCTCTACGCTGCGTCAGCGCTTCGCTTCGGTCTCACGTGCGTAGACAACACTCTCCCCTCGTTGCTATGTCATCACCATGATCTTGCGTGTGCGTAGGAAATTTTTTGAAATTACTACGTTCCCCAACAGGTAAAACCCTACGTCATGCTCGATTAATATTGATGATATGGGTAGTACAAGAGTAGATCTACCACGAGATCAAGGAGGCTGAACCCTAGAGGCTAGCCTATGGTATGATTGTTGAGATGTATATTCGTCCTATGGCCTAAGGCCCTCCGGTTTATATAGACACCGGAGAGGCTAGGGTTACACAGAGTCGGTTACAATGGTAGGAGATCTACATATCCGTATCGCCAAGCTTGCCTTCCACGCCAAGGAAAGTACCTTCCGTACACGAGCCGGAGTCTTCAATCTTCTATCTTCATAGTCTGGGAGTCCGGCGGATATTGATAGTCCGGCTGTCCGGACACCCCCTAGTCGAGGACTCCCTCAGTGATTAACACCACTTTGAATAGGTACCTTACAGAAAAGGATTTTGGTTGCAATAAAATTAACAAGGATAATATGTGTATTGCAGGGGCCACTAACGAGGTGGCAGCCCTGAAGGATGCTGTGTCCGCGGCCGAACGCAGCGCGGCCGTGGAACAGGCTGAGCGAGAAAAGCAAGAAGCACGGGTGGCGGAAGTTCGGCAAGAGCTCCAGGCTCTCATGGAAAAGCATGAGAGTTTGGAGCGTGACACCAAGACTCGAGAGTCCGAGCTTGCCTCGGCTCTCGAAAGTGCCAAGTCCGCCAAGGCCGAGGCCCATAAGGCCCTTCAGGAGGTTGAAGATATAAAGAAAATAGCGGCGGGTAAGGCATTTTTCATGCAGAGCATGCATGTGAATGTAAATTACCTGATACTTTCCCGCATTCGGAGCTCTCCAGGGGCGTTTGCAGATCTGCCGCGTAGTGCGTCCGATGCCGCCGCATTCTATCGTGGCGAGGAGGGGAGCTCGACGAAAAAGTCTTCGGTCTCGATTATCTTGAGGCGGACACCCGGTGCCCCCAAGCGACCAGCTGAAGCAGCTGGTCGAACTCCACAAGGTAGCTGAAGAGGCCATGAAGGGACTTATAGTCCGGCTGTGGCTGGACAGGCCATGCCTAGGAGCTACTTTGGCCTCTCGTGGCGGCGGTGGATGCATGCCCTCGGTGGATGTCATCAAGTGCTCCGCTTTGTATTGAAAAGCGCTCGCGGGCTCTTGCCCGCACAAAGGTGCAATGGGGCAGGTTGGATGCGAGAAGCTTCTCACGGACCCACCGTCGCGGGCAAGGAGTATCGACGCCCGAGATGTATTATAAAACTGTCTGAAGGAGCCCATAATATTGCGGATGAGTGCCCCGAAATGTAATCTTTGAGTGAATTTGCTATGTATTATCCTGCGGCGCTAAAACTTTGTTCATGTGCGTTAAGCAACGCATGTTTAATTTAAAATATTACATACAGGCTGCCGTTTATAAAATCGAGAGATGGCAAGTCGTTGGCTTCACCCCCAAGCCATGAAATCTTTGGGGTGTTTGGGATAAACTTGAGCACTCTTGTTCCCATTGTTGGGTCCATCCAGGGAGGCGCTCAACACAACGAACAAGGCAACCGGACTTATAATGCTTGAACACTCTCACTTAGCCATAGAATTCTATAATTTTAAATTTGGTGAAGCCCCGGTATTCGAAGACGAATCCGGGCGCTATCCACGCCTTCTTCGGACATTGTCCGAACTTTCTCAGCGGCGTGAGTGTTTAAGGACCGAAAAACCTCTCGAACAGCGACCAGTCTCTCGCCTTATCATGCGGTCAGTTTTAGCTTTCTCCTTTGAGGCGCCGCCTGGCTCAACCGGGCGCAATCGCAGATGGTTCTCCTAGTTCCACCTTAGCCGATGAAACGAACGTAAGGCACCAAAGCGTGGGAGCCAGGCAAACCCAACTATTGACCCAAGACATGATTGAGCCGATTCATATAATGCTATAAGTTTGGGGTGCCGCACTTGTGAAAGTGTTCGGACTTATCACACCATAGGATGGGGAACATA
Organism: Aegilops speltoides; assembly: GCA_021437245.1. Taxonomy (NCBI): domain Eukaryota; kingdom Viridiplantae; phylum Streptophyta; class Magnoliopsida; order Poales; family Poaceae; genus Aegilops; species Aegilops speltoides. The sequence continues at coordinate 43,909 of JAHHZJ010003655.1, forward strand.
AGCCCCCGGTGTATTAGGACGTACCAAAATATACGGGTGCAAGATGTCATATAATGAGCATACATATAAAAGGTAATGCAATTGCGATCAAAAGGTGCTGCATTATTTATGAAAGAAAGTCTGCTAGTGGAGCGGATTGATACAAATAGTGCGGTAAGCAAAGGATTTGGACTAAATAAACATGTCCCCTCGAGGATGAGCTGCGGACTTGGTGTATATAATCGAATTTAATGCTCGTAATTGAGACCATCTCGAGTGTTCGCTGTGGCCTTCTTTAGTCCCCTGTTGCATCATGAGTTCGGCAGTTCGCCACGGACGAGGCTTCAGTGACGAGTCCTGTGTACATAAAAGAAGAAAAATAAAATAAAAAAAAGAAGGGGGGCACACTTGCGAGCCCCCGGTGTGGTCGAACCGCACTCTGGGTCCGTTGCGGTCGTGCCCCCTCCCCTGTGCCCATGGTATCTCCAAAGTGTAATGATGTACGCAGAGTGTTATTCTTGCGATCATGCTCAGGCGAGGGTTGGGGCCGCATTGCTACGCGTTCTCTGATCGCGCCAGGTGGTCTTGGTTGGCATTGCTCCGGGCGCGCTTTGCTGTATCTGGCCCTTTAACGGCCGGACTTGAGAATTGCCTTAGAAGGTTGCTCTGTACTTCTGCCGCGAGAGCTGCTCTATGTTCCTCCGTTCGGAAGGAGCGTTCCGTATTCCCATTGACCGTGATGACTCCACGAGGGCCTGGCATCTTGAGCTTTAGGTATGCATAATGCGGCACCGCGTTGAATTTTGCAAGCAGCGGTTCGTCCGAAAGCAGAGCGTGATAGCCGCTGCGAAGCGGGACTATGTCCAAGATTAACTCTTCGCTCCGAAATTATCAGGGGATCCAAGACCACTTCGATGTGGTGAGCACATGCAGTTGGCTTCCACCTGGTATGACACCTTTAAAGGTTGTCTTTGTAGGTTTAATCCTTGATGGGTCTATGCCCATTTTACGCACTGTATCCTGATAAAGCAGGTTCAGGCTACTGCCGCCGCCCATCAGGACTCTCGTGAGGTGAAATCCATCGACGATTGGGTCTAAAACCAATGCGGCAAATCCGCCATGGCGTATGCTGGTCGGAAGGTCTCTTCAATAGAAATTGATCGGACAAGAGGACTGAGGGAGTCCTGGAGTAGGGGGTGTCCGGACAGCCGGACTATCAATATCCGCCGGACTCCAAGACTACGAAGATAGAAGATAGAAGACTCCGGCTCGTGTCCGGAAGGTACTTTCCTTGGCGTGGAAGGCAAGCAGCAATCTGGATATGTGGATCTCCTACCATTGTAACCGACTGTAACCCTAGCTTCTCTGGTGTCTATATAAACCGGAGGGCCTTAGTCTGTAGGACAACATACATCTCAACAATCATACCATAGGCTAGCTTCTAGGGTTTAGCCTCCTTGATCTCGTGGTAGATCTACTCTTGTACTACCCATACCATCAATATTAATCAAGCAGGGCGTGGGTTTTACCTTCATCAAGAGGGCCGAACTGGGTAAAAACATTGTGTCCCTCGTCTCTTGTTACCATCCGCCTAGACGCATAGTTGGGACCCCTACCGAGATCCGCCAGTTTTGACACCGACATTGGTGCTTTCATTGAGAGTTCCTCGTGTCGTCACCGATAGGCTCGATGGCATCTTCAACCATCAACGCTGTCCTGGGTGAGA
>JAHHZJ010003656.1:0-146089 GCA_021437245.1 Aegilops speltoides
CCAGTTTCGTCCGTTTCGTGCCGCTTTCATCCTTATTGGTGGGGCTTCCGCTTTAATTGTTAGGCTTTGGTGCGAGGTCTATTTGGTATTCAGCTCGGACTTCGCACTCCTTCATCAACTGGATAGGAGTAGCAACAGATGTTGCCAAGATGATGGCTTTAGACTTCTTGATATATTACTTTGTAAGGCCTTTGTGAATATAATTAATAAAATGGTTGCATTCATCGCCTAGATGCGAAGCCGAGGGTCATCCTCCTTTAAAAAGAAAGAAGAAAATGACATTTTTTCCTCCCTGACTTGCTGTCTGTGCCACTTCGCCATTCTGCCATCGCTTCCTCCTCCTCTCCATCCGCCCTCACTATCCGCCTCTTTTGGGACGTCTTCATCGTGGCTGCCAAAAGCTTCAACATTCTAACATGGACGAAGCACACGATCATCGCCGCATCGAGATCCAAGTCGTCTACTCCTCACGATCAACATCCTCTGAAGCGCTCGCGAGCTCAACCTTCTTCTCTCCGAATTTGTTCTTCTACTCTTCAAGGTTGATCTTCTTCTCGGTCACCGCCATCAAGATGTTGAACCTCTCCACATTCCTTTCTCCCTACACATCATAGCGCTTTGACATATGCCTCCTTCTTCGCCAAGATGTTCGCAAACCTCTCCGTCATCTTGACTGGTGTGCCCCTTCTCGCTTCAACTTGGCGCAGAAATGATTGGAGCGGAGAGGGTGGGGAAGCACGGGTTTTGGCGCGGAAACAATATGGGCTGCTCACAATGCACGGGTGGAGGTTCGGACTCCCGCAATGCCACCTTGGTTTGCTACCGTTTTGCGGGCAAACGAACAGGCAGATGCGTTCGCAGACAAATACTAAACCGCGTGAATGACAAATTGCATCGGAACAGTTTGGTCAAAAAAATTGCGTGCATTTTGAGGGTCCGCGTTATAGATGCATCACTAGTCAAATATAAACGTATGATGCAGTTCATCCATATATGAATCCACGATTACATCATCGATGCCAGCATAGAAGCAAACCTAAAAATCCCAGAGAATGCTCTAACTACAACCTGTCGAACGTCCTTGCAGTTGCCGCCGGCACTGCTCGCCCTAGCGACGTGTGGGTCAATCTCACCGTCAGTCTCCTGCCCGTCCTTGTGGTCGTCATCGTCTTTCTCCTCCGTGTGGAGAGACGGTGAAACGAGAGCGAAACCCTGGAACTCGACGACAGCCGCACCGGCGTGCACGTAGTTGTCGGCGCCATCGTCGGCAGCGTAGCCGTCTTCCATACGTACCACGTAAAAGCAAAACTCATTGTCCAGCTCCACAGGCGTCTGCAGCTTCACGCAGGGGTTCTCCGCCGACAGCGTCCCGAGCATCAGGTTCCGCATGCCGATCTCGACGCAGGCGGCCACGACACTCTGGCCGGCGTATGCTCTCCCCGGGCGGACGAGGACGACGTCGGTGACGTAGAGGCGCTCGTCGGTGCTCCTAGGTGCTAGCGTCTCCTCCTCGCCGCACTTAAGCCGCGAAAACAAGGGTTGTCGTTGTGACCGCTGCTCCTCCGTGTCTTTGTCCATGCTTGATGGATGCATCGGCAGAGTTGCACTGCGCGTACGTACCAGCTTCCTGATCGCCAACAAGATACCTCTGCTTGCTTTGCTTTGTCCCTTTGTGCATCGACGCCTCTGCTTATATTGACCAGGGAGGAGTTGCCGATTCCGAATAGCCGTCAGTCTACTCCGGCCTCACCGAACCGAGTCAAATTAGGATTCGGACTGTACGAGAAGAAAAAGTACAAAGATGAGTATAAATATAAACACTGACCTATACAAAGAGAATACAACTGACTCCACCAACATACACAAAGACCCAAGAAAATATATAGGAGTACTAGACATAAACATCCACGGAGACATTTATGTTTCCGGCCTGGCTGAGTTGCCGACTACCATCATGCATGCTCCAGTATCGTTGAAATAACCACTAGAGAAGAACGATGCAGCCGAAGAGCCAACCATCATCCGAGCTTCAAAAACCATCGTCGGCCCCTATTGGCTTCACGGGCCGCAGTAGTAGCCACCCGCCTCTGAAGACTGAAATCAAAGTCATCGCTAAAAAACATGCCCGAGATGCACCGTACCCCATGCTTCTCTATGCCTGAATCTGACGACGCCACCGTGAGCGAAGAAGATATCTAGTCTAGATATATTGGCCGCGCACATGTAGACACCAGGACCACCCTCCCAGAGCTTACTTGAAGGACCGCCCTACCACCACGTAGAGCCGAAGCGTCGGATGACCACCGACTCATGTACAACCCATAATATCTGATAAATGACCGGCAAATTGAGTCCTCTATACAACACTCGGGAGGTGATGCATCAGTAGTGGTTGGAGAGATGAGGAGGAGAGACGGGTCTCAATAGTGGAGAGAGATGGTGATAGGGAAGGAGGCCAGAGGGGCGTCGACAAGCAGCTGGTGAGGCGAAGCGAGGCGGACCATGCAACTCCAAATGCGCCGGCAGAGCTCCAGACTCCCGGTCGAACTCCAATCGCATGTACTGTTGGAAAAACAAATGCATGGGGGCAGTTAGCTGGGACATATCATTTAGAGGTAAATACACCCGTGGTGCTTCAACTTGTCATAGATGTTCAATTTAGTGCCTGAACTTGAAAAATACGCCGAACTGGTTCTAAAACTTGACACGAACGTGCAAATACGGTGCTAATCACACCCGTAGACGTAAAGTGCGTCGACATGGCAGTGTATATCACTTATGTGGCACAGAGATGGCATGGGGCTGACTTATAACTACCCAACAGAATTACTTGAATATTCTATGACTAGTGGGCCCACCTTTCAGTACCTTAGACAAAAATAATATGAAAAATTCGTTTGACAGGAATCGAACCAGTAGCCAGACGCTTGCGTGCCGCCCATGCTAGCCACCACACCAAAGAAGCTTTAACATCCAGATGGCCCCTAAATATTCATGTACATAAGCCATAACTCATGTGTCTATAATTGGGCTGTAGCCAGTGGACCATTTTGCACACGTTATTTTTTTTAAATATGTAAAATGTGCGTAAATAATAATCATAATAATAAAAGTAACATTCAATATTCATGTGCGGATATTCATGTGCACACAAAGTAATTAAGTATATAGAGGTATACCGTATGTAACAAAATAATTTACTAAAAACTATTCGGGCAATATTTAGAAATATTAACTTATTATTTAGAAAATAATATTTTCAGAAAATAATTATTATTTATATAAAATATTTTATATGTTACTATTTACTAGAATTTTAAAGCACTCATGGGTTATATTTAAAATAGTACTTTTCTAATAATATGTTAATATTTCTAAAACTGCAGGCAGATTTTAAGTAAGTTATTTTATTACATACCTCTCCATATTTATTTTGTGTGCACAAGATATTAGTGTAGCATGAAGTAATTACTAATAACACATGAATATTCAAATCTAGCTTTTATTATTATGATTATTGTTAACATACGTTTTACATTAAAAAATAACCTGTGGAAAATGGGCCACAGACTGCAACCCATTTATGTATACAAGAGTTTTTATTCAATTACATTGATTATGAGAGTCTGATGTTGACAAAAAAAAACATGTTTGGTGGAATGGTGAGCGCATATATATCCCAAGCGTCAGGTCGCATATTCGATGCCCGACCAGTACATTTTTATGTTAATTTTCCTACTAATTATTGACAGGCAGGCCCACTAGTCATAGAGTCATATATAGTACTCAAGTAATTCTGTTTCGTACCTACAAGTGGGCCCCATGCCATGTCAGTGCCACGTCGACGTACTTTACGTTTACGAATGTGATTAGCATCGTATTTGCACGTTCGTGTCAAGTTATAGAACCAGTTTAACGTATATTTCAAGTTCAGGCACTAAAGTGAACATCAGTGACAACTTCAAGCACCATCGGTGTATTTACCTCTATCTTATATCATATGTTTGGCACAAAAATACATAGGAGCGGACGAGCTCTCCTGCTCACGGAATCAGTGAACAATTGTCAAAATGCACGTTGAATATTTTTCAAATATACATGAGTATATTTTGAACACATGTTGAACATTTTTTTAAACATGAAAGATATTTTTCTAAATATATGGTGAATAATTTTTGAATGCGCTGACATTTCCTAAGATACGCAACAACATTTTTTAAATACATGGTGAAAATGTTTTGAACATACTTTTTTTCAAAGATATGTCGAACATACCATGAAAAATATTGCAAAACACAATGATTTTTTAAATACATGAGGACCATTTAAAAAAAATCCAATGAACGTTTTTGTATACACGATAAACACTTTCACGGGTTTGAAACAAAAGTTGATGTAACTATAAAAAGTGTTAACGCATGATGAATATTTTTTGTATTATACAATTTACATGTTTGAATTATACTATATATAATTTTTAGTGCATGACAAACATGTTTTAAAATACATGATGAATTCTATAAAAAATTACGATCATTTTTTTAGCACGGTGAATATTTTTAACACACTATAAAAAATATATTTCAAATACACATGAAATTTTTGTACCCACGAATTTCTTTCATGTACGTGAATATTTTATATTTTAGCATGTGTATTATAATCAAATGAATAAAAATAGAAAATAAAATGTAAAGAAAGCCAGAAAAGAAAAATAAATAATACTAGAGTGTTTGCTCCACTAGTTTATTTTTTAATAAAGTGCGCTCCTAGTTTGTATCATGGCAACTTTTTAACCATGGAAAATTGCATGGCTGAACCATGGCAAATTAATTTTCACAGTCATGGCCATTTACTCTTTCCTGGTCCATAGCAAGTTTACATCAATTTGCAAACTCAACATCCGAGACGTGGTAAATTGAAGTTCTCTACCAGGGCTAGTTTTGGGGCATGAAAAAAAAATCTTTTGCAATTTTAGACGCACAAAGAACTTTAAAAAGAGCACATAGAGTTTGTACAACATTTTTACCATGGCAAATTGCAGCCCCACGGGGAGGCAGATTTTTTTTTTTCACGACCTTTTTTATCCTGCAGCAACGCCGTCGGTCACATGCCCGTGCAGGGAGTGCACACGTCCTGTATTAGTGGCACATCATCGCTAGTTAGCTGTTGCGGTCACGGCATCGGCTAACTCCGTCATGACGAACATAGTGGCCCACACACGTATCTGCACCTTTCCACTGCCATATATCAACCAGTATTCCCACAGTCCCTAATTACTGCCACCACATGACCTTGTGCCATTGGTCCACAATCCAGGAGCAAGCGAGCTCGTTCGCTCCATCACCACTCTCATAATGCTACGAAGTATTTCATATAAAACGAAAAGAGGATATCGGCCATTGGAAACTGTCTAACTTGACAACAGCCAAACAAAACTCACATTATAATGATATACATCCACGAGCAAAACACGATGAGAGATGTTGGACGGTGAGCGTATAGTGCATAATGCTATGAAGTATGTATTTCATAGAAAACGAAAAGAGGGTATCAACTTTTGGATCTTTGTGCTGGAATTTAGTCTATATTGGGCAGCCCAATAACTATTTCAGAAATTCGTAATAAATCCTAGAGGCCCACTTAGCCCATTTGCGCGAGGCAAGGGATACTACTAAAGTTTAGTCCCACATTGCTAGTCTAGTGGGAATTGGACCTCCTTATAAGGGAGGTTCTTTCCCTACTTGTACGAGCATGAGAACAAGAGGGACATCCACGCGCGCTCCTCCTCCGCCGCCCGCCTCGCCTCGCCACGACGCGGCGCGGCGCGGCAGATGCACCAGAATCTCTTCCTCCTCTCGCCACAAGTTCCTGAGCACTGCGCTGCTGTTGTCTTCCTCATCCCGGCTTGCGGCGTGCACCGCGAGTCGGGACAGAGAGGCCTCCGAACCGCACCTTTTGAGTCCTGACGGGAGAAGGGTGATAAGGTTTTTGGGAGCGCTCTGCGACCATCGGCTGCTTCATCACGGACGATCCGGTCACGACGACTTCTTCCCGACGTCCACGACCTCCTCGACGACATGGCAGGCGAGGACGCCGACCCCAAGTCCAAAGTGCACTGCTGCTGCTGTGCCGACGTGTTCTTCTCCTTTCGTTAGAAGTCCTACTACAGCTCTTGGCTCTAGTTTCTATCCTACATATGTTAGGTTCTATGTCGTATAAGCAACTTCATCTAGTGTCTGTTCTAGATGTGTTTACCTTCTCTCTTATGCATCTTGATCTACCTCTCGCTCTAGAGATGATCGGTTCTAGATTATATATGCAGATGTTATTTACCTTCTCTTTGTCAAATCACATGACTTGTTTCATCACTGCTACACTAGTCATGCTTTATCTAGTATTTCTGCTAATAAAATTATTCGTAAATTGCTCATATTTCCAACAATCCAAAACCTTATTATAGGCAATTTACCTCGAATGGTTTTGCTGCTTCCATGAGACCTCCTATGTTTGAGGGTATCCACTATAAGAGGTGGCGTGAGAGCAGTCTTATGGTTTCAAACCATGAGTTGCTATGACGCCACGCTTGGCAAACTCAAGGAGAGCTTGATGCTCAACAAGCACAAGCTTTTCGAAAATGGATACTCTGTTTAAGGCTGCTCTCTTGAGTGTTCTTGGAGAGAACATAGTTGATGCTTATCGCCAATTGATAATGGAAAAGATATGTGGGATGCACTCGAGGCCAAGTTTGGGGTTTCGGATGCCGCACCGAGCTGTACATCATGGAGCAATTCTATGATTACAGGATGACTGAAGAGCGCTCCGTGGTTGAGCAGGCTCACGAGATACAGTCATTTGCTAGAGAACTTGAGCACTTCAGTTGTACGCTACCGGACAAGTTTGTTGCCGGGGGTATCATCACTAAGCTTCCTCCTTCATGGAGGAACTTTGCTACCTTACTGAAGCATAAGAGGCAGGAGTTTTCCGTCCCGGATCTCATTGGCACTCTTGATGTGGAAGAAAAGGCGAGAGCAAAGGACTCACGTGCTCGAGGTATTGAGGGAGGATCTAGTGCCAATGTGGTACAGAAGCAGAACTTCCAGCCCCACAAGTTCAAGAACAAGGGCAAGTTTGATGGTAAAGCAAAGTTTGATGGGAAGAACAAGGCTGTGCAACACACGAACTTCAAGAAGAAGAATGGCAAGAAGAAAGGTGCTTGTCATGTGTGTGGAGATCCTGATCATTGGGCTCCTAGTTGCCCCAATCGCTATGACAAGCGTAATCCTGGGAAAGGCGGCAAGACCGCTAATGTTGTCATCGGAGACATTGACATGAAGGATGTTGGGTATGGTATATTTCCCACTATTCTTTCAGTATGTCATTCTCCTGATTGGTTAATTGACACGGGTGCTAATGTGCATGTATGCGTGATATTTCCATGTTTTCGCCTTATCGATCATAGGGACTTCAACCGTGCTGATGGGCAACGGTTCAAGTGCTTCTGTTCGTGGTGTTGGCATGGTCGATCTGAAGTTTACTTCAGGAAGATCGTCTTGGTGAAGAACGTGCATTATGTCCCTCCGTCAATAAAAATCTTGTTAGCGGATCTCTTCGTGTAGAGATGGCTACAAGCTTGTCTTTGAGTCGAATAAATTTGTAATATCCAAGTATGGAACCTTTGTCGGTAAAGGCTATGAGTCGAGGCCTGTTTCGCTTATCCTTATCGACGCTTGCAATAAAGTTGTTAATCATATTTGCAACAATAGTGAATCAAATGTGTGGCATTCACGATTTTGTCATGTTAACTTTGGTTGCATGTCGCGACTAGCTAAATTGAACCTAATCCCTAGTTTCACCACCGTTAAGGGATCTAAGTGTCAAGTGTGTGTGCAAGCTAAGCAACCTCAGAATCTCACGTGATCATGGAGACGAGAAATCTTGCACCACTAGAACTTATACATTCAGATCTATGTGAAATGAATGGTATTTTGACAAAAGGTGGAAAGAAATATTTCATGACGTTAATTGACGACTCCACTAGATACTGCTGTGTGTATCTTCTGAAATCTAAGGATGAGGCTTTGAACTTTTTCAAGATCTACAAAGCTGAAGTGGAAAACCAACTTGATCGAAAAATCAAGAGGCTTAGGTCCGACCGTGGTGGAGAGTATTTTTCCAATGAATTTGATGCTTTTTGTGTGGAACATGGTATAATCCATGAGAGGACGCCTCCCTACTCACCTCAGTCAAATGGGGTGGCCGAAAGAAAGAACCGTACTCTAACTGATTTGGTTAACGCCATGTTAGACACATCGGGTCTCTCCAAGGCATGGTGGGGGGAGGCGATATTGACAGCATGTCATGTCCTAAATCGAGTTCCCACAAAGAACAAAGAAATAACTCCATTCGAGGAATGGGAGAAGAAAAGGTTAAAACTCTCTTATCTGCGAACATGGGGTTGTTTGGCGAAAGTCAATGTTCCAATTCCAAAGAAGCGGAAGCTTGGACCAAAGACTGTGGATTGTGTTTTCCTGGGATATGCTTTTCATAGCATTGGCTATAGATTCTTGGTTGTAAAATCTGAGGTACCGGACATGCACGTTGGTACGATCATGGAGTCGAATGATGCGACTTTCTTTGAAGATATCTTTCCCATGAAGGATATGGCTACCTCATCTAATCAGGAGATGCCTAGTTCATCGAATCAGGAACCAGTTACAATTACTGAACCTGCCATTTCGATGGAACACTTTGAAAGTCCTGTGGAGGAAAACAATGAAGTTCCTACTAGGAGCAAGAGACAGAGGACTGCAAAGTCCTTTGGTGATGATTTTCTTGTGTATCTCATAGATGATACTCCCAGTTCTATTTCAGAGGCCTATGCATCTGAAGATGCTGACTACTGGAAGGAAGCAGTTCCGTAGCGAGATGGATTCCATCTTGGCGAATGAAACTTGGGAGATAACTGATCGTCCTTATGGGTGCAAACCTATAGGATGCAAATGGGTATTCAAGAAGAAGCTTAGGCCTGATGGTACTATTGAAAAGTACAAGGCTCGGCTCGTGGCTAAGGGCTATACCCAAAAGGAAGGTGAAGACTTCTTTGATACTTACTCACCTGTGGCTCGACTGACCACTATTCGAGTTCTACTTTCACTAGCTGCCTCACATGGTCTTCTCGTTCATCAAATGGATGTTAAGACTGCTTTCCTAAATGGAGAGTTGGATGAGGAAATTTATATGGAACAACCAGATGGGTTTGTAATAGATGGTCAGGAAGGGAAAGTGTGCAAGTTGCTGAAGTCTTTGTATGGACTCAAGCAAGCACCCAAACAGTGGCATGAGAAGTTCGAAAGAACTTTAACAGCCGCAGGCTTTGTTGTGAACGAAGCTGACAAATGTGTGTACTATCGCCATGGTGGGGGCGAGGGAGTTATGCTTTGCTTGTATGTTGATGACATACTGATTTTCGGAACAAATATGAATGTTATTAAGGAGGTCAAGGATTTCCTATCTCGTTGTTTTGAGATGAAGGATTTAGGAGTGGCTGATGTCATTCTGAACATCAAGTTGTTGAGAGATGATGATGGTGGGATTACATTGCTTCAATCTCACTACGTGGAAAAGATCTTGAGTCGCTTTGGCTATAATGACTGCAAGCCCTCTCCAACACCATATGATGCTAGCGTGCTGCTTCGAAAGAATCGAAGAATTGCTAGAGATCAATTGAAGTATTCTCAGATTATTGGCTCGCTTATGTACTTAGCTGCTACAAGACTGACATCTCTTTTGCTGTTAGCAAGCTGAGCCGGTTTGTCTCAAAACCAGGAGATGTACATTGGAAAGCTCTAGAAAGAGTTTTGCGTTATTTGAAAGGCACTGCAAATTATGGAATTCACTACACCGGGCACCCAAAGGTGCTTGAAGGGTATAGTGACTCAAACTGGATCTCAGATGCTGATGAGATAAAGGCCACGAGCGGATATGTATTCACTCATGGAGGTGGCGCTGTTTCTTGGAAGTCTTGCAAGCAGACCATCTTAACAAGGTCAACTATGGAAGCAGAACTCACAGCACTAGATACAGCTACGGTCGAAGCAGATTGGCTTCGCCGGCTCTTGAATGACTTGCCGGTTGTTGAGAAACCTGTACCGGGTATCCTTATGAACTGTGACAATCAAACTGTGATCACGAAAGTGAACAGCTCTAAGGATAACATGAAGTCATCAAGACACGTTCAGAGAAGGTTAAAGTCTGTCAGGAAAATGAGAAACTCCGGAGTTATTGCATTGGATTATATCCAAACGTCTAAAAATCTGGCAGATCCTTTTACTAAGGGTTTATCACGTAATGTGATAGATAATGCATCGAGGGAGATGGGTATGAGACCCACAATATGAGTTGTTCACAGTGGTAACCTATTCTTTGTGATCGGAGATCCCGTGAATTAGATGTGGAAGACAAGCTGTTGGTCAACTGAGAGGAGAGTATCCTTACTATTCACAATACCACTCCATGAAGATGCAATACTCTCCTAAACTGCATGGCAGGTTGATGTATATCTTAATGTGTTCTAAGTGGCTTATTTAAGCAGAGATGTTATCCTGCAGAACATCTTTTGAAGAACACACCTATATGAGTCTGATTGTCAAACGTCGCAATCTATGAGAGTAGGGTTCTCTCAAGTAAAGTCATGAAAGGTCACGGAGTATGACGCATAAGCTCCACCCGCGGGGAAGACCCACGGTAGCCACGTATCGGTCAAGGCTTTATGTGAAGCTAGATTCGCAGAAAACTTGCAGTTCAAGGCCCAGTCCACTGTTCAAGTTGCTTACTAGTGTAGCATAGAGTTCTAGGTGGAAGTTCAACTTAACAGTCTCCACTGCAGTACCAGTATATAAAACAGTGTTTTGGAACCAAAGGCAAATTTCTGTGTGCCTCTCGGGATCTGGTGGGGATTGCTGAATTTAGTCTATATTGGGCAGCCCAATAACTATTTCAGAAATTCCTAATAAATCCTAGAGGCCCACTTAGCCCATTTGCGCAAGGCAAGGGATACTACTAAAGTTTAGTCCCACATTGCTAGTCTAGTGGGAATTGGACCTCCTTATAAGGGAGGTTCTTTCCCTACTTGTACGAGCATGAGAACAAGAGGGACATCCACGCGCGCTCCTCCTCCGCCGCCCGCCTCGCCACGCCACGCCTCGCCTCGCCTCGCCTCGCCTCGCCTCGTCACGTCACGACGCGCCGCGGGTTGCGGGAATGAGCCGAGCCGATGTCTAATTTTAGCCACGCACTTCGGGTATACGAAAGGTCGGTCACTTGGGAGCTGGAAAGTTTTTGCGGTAGTGGACAATTAATATGAACGGCGCACCCTTCGCGTGCCGCCTGTTCACTTCGCCTCCCTCTGTTGCTTCAGCTCCCGACGCAACCTCTCGCCTCCTTCTCTTGCGCCTATAAAAGGGAGGTCGCTCCTCTCAGAGAGATGCACCAGAATCTCTTCCTCCTCTCGCCACAAGTTCCTGAGCACTGCGCTGCTGTTGTCTTCCTCATCCCGGCTTGCGGCGTGCACCGCGAGTCGGGACAGTAGGCCTCCGGAACCGCACCTTTTGAGTCCTGTACGGGAGAAGGGTGATAAGGTTTTTGGGGAGCGCTCTGCGCGACTACTGGCTGCTTCATCACGGACGATCCGGTCGCTGACGACTACTTCCCGGACGACGACTTCTTCCCCGACGTCCACGACCTCCTCGACGACATGGCAGGCGAGGACGCCGACCCCAAGTCCAGTGCATCTGCTGCTGCTGTGCCGTACGTGTTCTTCTCCTTTCTGTTAGAAGTCCTACTACAGTTCTTGGCTCTAGTTTCTATCCTACATATGTTAGGTTCTATGTCGTATAAGCAACTTCATCTAGTGTCTGTTCTAGATGTGTTTACCTTCTCTCTTATGCATCTTGATCTACTGTCTGCTCTAGAGATGATCGGTTCTAGATTATATATGCAGATGTTATTTACCTTCTCTTTGTCAAATCACATGACTTGTTTCATCACTGCTACACTAGTCATGCTTTATCTAGTATTTCTGCTAATAAAATTATTCGGTAAATTGCTCATATTTCCAACACTTTGTTGGGACAAAATGCCCCAAGTGCACTTGGGGCATTTTTGTTAATTTTATTTTCTACCCGCAAAAAAAATGCCCCAAGTGCAAGCTGCAAAAGCCAGCAACAGAGCCGTCGTCGCCAAGCAGTTTCTTCGTCACATCTATGCATGTTCCGTAACGGGGTCATATATTTGCAGTACCTGCGGTCTTCCTATCTCAGCGCATCCAAGACCATCACTGTAGCAAAAGAGCAGTTTCGAACCATCATGTAACATCCCCAAAGGTATCATCCAACAATATTGAATGAGCCTAAGGGTATGGATGGGTCTAGAGGAGCCGTATACGCCTTGACCCATGTGCTTTTATCAAAATCAGTCAGGAGCCATATATTTGTATATCCATGGTTGGTTTTCCAATCCTTTAGTTCAGATATGCACAAAGCGCCGTTTAGCTCGCCTAAGTCGATAAGTCACAAGATCTCCACATTCGGTGGGCCTCTGATATTCTTTTTCCATTCCTCGTTCTCGAGGTCAAAGCAGAGCAAAGAGTTCTTGTCCTGCCGGAGCCGTTCCTCCGGCAAGAAGTACAATATACCATTGACCACAGCAGTGTACCGGTCACGGGAGTTGTACTTGAGACGCAATGGGCGTGCTTTCCTCCGTCTCCACACGGCACCGTCTCCTATCGTAAAGACCTCACAATTAGTGCAGGCTCTAAAGCGCGCCAGCTTATACGCGCCAGATGGGATGGCACGACCGAAGCCCCAGGCTTTGTCGCCTTCCAAACGGGTGACGAGTACCTTCATGGTGGCAAGGTCAATCACCCCGGCGACACAAGGAGCATCATGTAGATAGCCGTTTCCACATACAACATCGTCGGGACTCGTGGGCATAGGGATCCAAATCCCTCGCATACCATCGATGACCCTCACAGCATCGCCGTCCATATTAACCAGACGTATGCCCTAGCCGGGATGGGAGGCCACTGATAACCCGCAAGTATACAGGATAGTTGTAGCCTCTTTCGATAAGTAAGAGTGGCGAACCCAACGAGGAGCTAAAGGTAGAACAAATATTCTCTCAAGTCCTATCTGCCACTGATACGACTCTACGCACGCTTAGTGTACCTAGAACAAGTATGAAACTAGAAATACTTTGTAGGTGTTGTTGGATAGGTTTGCAAGATAATAAAGAACGTGTAAATAAAAAGTAGGGGCTGTTTAGATAAAGAAGTAATAAAGTAAATATAGCGAGTGTGGAAATGTGGTGGTCGGAGTTGTGAAATTGCCCCTAAGAAATTGACTACGTTATTAGACCGATAATCACTATTGCAATTTTATTTGAGGGAAAGGCATAAGCTAACATACTTTCTCTTCTTGGATCATGTGCACTTATGATTGGAACTCTAGCAAGCATCCGCAACTACTAAAGATCATTAAGTTAAAACCCAACCATAGGATTAAAGTATCAAGTCCCCTTTATCCCATACGCAAACAACCTACTTACTCGGGTCTGTAATTCTGTCACTCACTCCACCCACCATAAGCAAATCATGAACATATTGCAAACCCTATAGCGGGAATTCCTCACGCTTGCGCGACACGGAGGGCACAATAGGACATCACCAATAATAAAACATGCAACTCAAACCAATCATAGCAATTCATCAATCACCGATAGGACAACAAAAATATACTCAGACATCATAGGATGGCAACACATCATTGGATAATAATATGAAGCATAAAGCACCATGTTTAAGTAGAGGGTACAGCGGGTTGCGGGAGAGTGGACCGCTAGATATAGATGGGGGAATGTGATGGAGATGTTGGTGAAGATGATGGAGGTGTTGGTGAAGATCGCGGTGATGATGATAGCCCTCGGCAGTGTTCCGGCGCCACCAGAAGCAAGGGGGAGAGAGCCCCCCTTCTTCTTCTTCTTCCTTGACCTTCTCCCTAGATGGGAGAAGGGTTTCCCTTCCGGTCCTTGGCTCCCATGGCGTGGGAGGGGCGAGAGCCCCTCCGAGATTGGATCTATCTCTCTGTCTCTCTCTGTTTCTGCGTTCTGGGATTCTACCCTGGCACCGTTTCTTTTATATCCGGAGATCCGTAACTCCGATTGGATTAAAACCTTCGCCCAGATCTTTTTCCCAAAATTAGCTTTCTTGCGGCCAAAGAAGGGCATCAACTGCCTTACGAGGAGCCCAGGAGGGTGGGGGGCGCGCCCACCTGGAGTGGGCGTGGGCCCCTGTCTCGTGGCCACCTCAAGCACCGTCTCGCGTTGATTTTACTTCCCAAAAATCACAAATATTCCAAAATAATTCTCCGTCCGTTTTTATCCCGTTTGGACTTCGTTTGATATGGGGTTTCTGCGGAACATAAAACATGCAACAGACAGGAACTGGCACTGGGCACTGGATCAATATGTTAGTCCCAAAAATAGTATAAAAGTTACCAAAAGTATATGAAAGCTGAATAATATTGGCATGGAACAATCAAAAATTATAGATACGACGGAGACGTATCAGCATCCCCAAGCTTAATTCCTGCTCGTCCTCGAGTAGGTAAATGATAAAAAAGATAATTTTTGATGTGGAATGCTACCTAGCATAATCTTGATCATAAGTATAATCATGGCATGAATATCAAGACACGAGTGATTCAAAGCAATAGTCTATCATTTGACATAAAAACAATAATACTTAGGGCATCCCAACAAACAATCATGTCTTTCAAAATATCAATGCTTCCAGAAGGTTATCCCTACAAAATCATATAGTCTTGTATGCTCCCTTTTCTTAACACAAGGTACCCCTCATGCCTATCCCGGCGTCAGCTAAGCAATTGTTTCATACTTTAGTATTCTCAAACTTTTTCAACTCTCACGCAATACATGAGTGTGAGCCATGGATATAGCACTATGGGTGGAATAGAATATGATGGTGGAGGTTATGTGGAGAAGACAAAAAGGAAGAAAGTCTCACATCGACGCGGCTAATCAATGGGCTATGGAGATGCCAATCTATTGATGTCAATGCGAGGAGTAGGGACTGCCATGCAACTTATTTGTGCAACATATTTGTCAGACTATGGTGTGATAATATTGGTGCAACTTATTGTCAGCTAACCCTGTTTTCCATGCACGCACAAAGCATATTGAAGTTGATTTCCACTTTGTCAGAGAAAGAGTAGCTAGAAAGCTTCTCGACATTCAGTTTATTCCTACTGGAGATCAACTAGCTGATGGCTTCACAAAGTCTCTTACTATGAGGAGGTTGGATGAGTTCAAGTACAATCTCAACCTTGGCCGAAGCTCATGAGGTTTAGATTGAGGGGGAGTGTTAGAATATGTATAGGATAGAGATAGTTTTCATTCAAATTGTAATCTGTCTATATCTCCTTTTCTCCCTTCTCACGATTATCTCATGTACCGAACTTCCTGAGATCGATCTCTCTCTGATCTCTTCTTGTACTTCAAGGCATTGCAAATATATAAACATGCGGCCCGAGACCAAAGGGTTCAATGCTTCCAACCAAATTTACAGATTAAACCAATTCAAAGTAGTAATTTGGAAATACTAGACTGGATTTATATGACACTACTCTCATAGATTCAAAATCAAATGGAGTAGTAGAAAAGTTTCATGGTTTGGCATGGAGAAATTTATTCAGGAAATTACACCGGAGTGCGTGTTGACATGTTTGGTACCTAAACTGTGTTCACTCATGTTTTAATCCATCCTTTTTATTCTAGTAACAAAAACTGCTTGACCAAACTCACGTAGTGCCGTTGTGGATGCTTTCACTCATGCTATGGTACTCTTGCCCAGAATGAGAGCAAGGAAAAGCAAGTAGTCCACGCCGCTGAATACATGCCTCAATGAACAGCCGCTGTTGCAGCTCAGGCTCAGTGTTATCAGGAGATGAATATATACAACACTGCGTCCAAAGAACAGAGGGTAGATGTTTGAGGAAGTAATCTTTTTTGGAGTACTAGTTAGAGGAAGAGGAGATGATTAATTACCTAGTTGTTTATAGCTTACTGCTTGCATCTGATCTCGTCCATCCAGTCTACGAGTGGAGAATGGATGATTGAGTTCATCCGATGAGCATCTCTTGCGTAGACCTGTTGAACCAAGTAGTATGATTGACTTCCCTTTAATTAGAGGAATATAGCAGGTTATATACGTACCAGCATGCATGATTAAGCAGATGAACGAGGTCTTACCTGCTAGCTATAGCAGCGGGGGAACCTCTCCCGGGTGTTGTAGCCAGACTGGAAGATGCACTCGGCCATGACCGAACGTGGCAAAACCATGTTTTGGCATGCGGAACTTTATCCAGGAAACTCCGCCATGCACGCGGTTATTAAAATGTGTTGACATGTGTTTGGTAGCAAATCTATAATACCTAAATAATTCGTCCCCACTATCGCATTTCTCTTTACATACAGCCATGCCACATCACTACACATGCCAACTCAGCTTTTCCAGCCAACTACGTCATGACATTTGTTTTCACATGCACGTCATTCGTTGTTGTCATTAACTTCTACTCCCTCCGTTCGGAATTACTTGTCGCAAAAATGGATGTATTTAGACGTGTTTTAGTTCTAGATACATCCATTTCCGAGACAAGTAATTCCGAACGGAGGGAGTATAAAGCACCTTACGATTTGCACAGTCCTTGTACCAGCGTGGTAGTTATTGCTGCTGTAGTTGCTTCGTAGTTTACTACTTTCCCACAACACATCTGTTAATTGGCCTCCAGCATGCAGATTTGACCTTTTATCTCCTCACATAACTAGGTGCATGTACACAATACCCTTGAGGAAGACGAGTCGCTACCGAGGTAAGCGTGCAGCGGGCCACCTTCGAGCATGCAAGTTATCCCTTCCTCTTCTGAGAGCACTAGGAGCATGCACACAAGGAAGGGGCGAGGCAGGCGACCATCGGGCTGCCGAGTTAAACGAGGGGCGGGCTACCTATTTATTCTCCTACGCCATGAATCTGTGTCTTGGACAACCATCTCCCCGACTATTTGGCTCCTCTCATGGCCGCCGTGAGGTCTGCTAATCAGGTACCTCAGGTTGATAATCACCAAGAGGATCCCGTAGTTCACCGTGCGTAGCAATATATACCTTCATGGCATCCTTCTTCGAAGGCTCAATCAGTGGAATCACCATCTTTCTGGAGATTTAGCCTCCACGGGAAGACCACAATGGTGACGGACACGATGCGAAGGGTGAGGTCCACCACCAAGAAGCCGTCATGGCGCCATCGGCCAACACCGGCTGGAACGTTGGCTATCCATTGCAAAATCTGTGACCACTGACGTACCGACCATGGGATTTCTCTTCCATCTCACTCTTACATATTTTATTCATTTTATGATTTTATTTGCACTCTAGGATTAACATTATTACTTTGGTCAGTTTAGCCTTTTGCCATCTAACATATTCTATTTTTTCATCGTCTTTGTTTTTGCATCAATAGGTCGTTATGTGGCTGCAGTTTTTACGGGCAAGAGATTCCAACCGGCAGGTATAAAGCTCAACATTTGGGTCATAATATTTGTAACCATGTCCTATTTTTCTCCTCTCCTATTTTATTCCACTTCTTGCTTCCTGAGATTGGACAACTGCTCCTCTTTCATGATTTAGAGCAATCCGTTTTTTCTTTCATATATGTATCTTTTGTTTCGGTTATTTCAACATTTTTTGAGATATAGATCCATTGTTCCCAACAAGAGATAGATGGCAACCCATTTCCAAAGAATCTATAATACCTAAATAGTTCATTCCCACTATGCTATTTCTCTTGACATGCAGCCTATCCACATCAGCAGGTCAGCCACGTCATCGTTCTACTACTCGCTTATATGAGGGCCCGATCAAAAGCACAAGCTACCACATCAGCACTAGCACTAGAGGGAAAAAACTTCAATGGCACGCCCGGTTCACTAGCGTAATAAATCCTATGTTGTTTCCTCTCCCTCCTTCAGTAACCGAGGAGTCCTGCCGGCGAATCCGGCAGTCCCCTCTGCTTCTGACGGCTACTAAGGATGCCGAAAGGGCTGGGGACCCAACATCTTCGTGCGGTGGTGTATATAGGATTAGCAGAAGTGGTATGCCCCGACGATTTCATCGGGGAGGTGAAGATGGTGGCGCTAGGAAGAAGGTTTGTACCGGCTCTTTCCCGTCTTCTTGGTGTTGGTGGCGCCGGACTGCTGCGGATCCGGGTGGCCGAAATTCGCGCTGGGGGATCTCGCCGTCGGGAGCTGCGTTGGGTACGATGGTGGCGACCGAGGGGGCAACAGGTGCTCGGGCTGTAGGCCCTGTTTTGGGACAGTGTTTGTGGTTGTTCGTTGATCTTCGTGACTCCGGCGAGCTAGAGTCAAGACGGAAGGCTTGGATTCTTCAATGGTGGGATTGTCCATGGCCGACGCATCGGAACCTGATTCAGTTCCTGTCCACCGTTGCGGGACTAATATGCGGCTTCTAAAGCCACTAACCACGATGCAGCTAGAAGTCTACTTCGGTGGCTCGAGCAGAAAAGGCTAGCGGTAGCCTGGGTGTGCTGGTCATGGCCTAGCCTGGGGACTTCATGTTGTTTAGGTTGTTGTATATGGTTGGAGGCCTCTCCAGTGCGCGATTCGACGGACAGTACAGGTGGCTCCTGAGCAGATTTGCTGACAACCTAATGTGTGGGTGAGGTTTTTGTGTTTCCTATCCTGGCTATGTAGCCCGTGAGGAGGAGTACCTGCGAAAGGAGATGGAGTCGGGTGCTGTAACTTCCCCTACGCACCCATCCATTTAAGGTAAGTTGTAGGACAACTAGGCCACAAATTGATCTACTGTTAAACATTGTAGATACTGATACAACATATAGACAGAGTCTAGTGGGATATGTTTCTTCAAAGGTATATAGTGTATGCTTTTATTTTTGACGGAGTTTGGTAATTATATCAGAGGGACATTTTCCTTGCTTTTCCTCAAAGTTGTCGATCTGTACTGCAATTTAGTGCTTCTTAGGAACTGAGGAGATTAAAGTATGAATTGCAATATTCAGTTGTATGGGAAGATTTAGTATGTTCAGGCCTACATTGAAGAGAACTTTGTTTCCATAGGAGCAAAGACGGTTTAATATAAATCCTTATTATGTACTTCACATTTTCTAGCATTTGATCTTTTGTATGTTGTGCCTTGCAGTACACAGAAGATATAGAACGTGGTTGTTCTTCGGATGTTCAGACAAAGTACAAGCAAATGTACAAAGATGACATAAATCATTATGCTGCTTTCTCGAGCAAAGTAGATATATTTGAACATGTCATCAGCAGCAGCGCACGTTATCTATGCTATGGTATATATTCAGTTTAAGTTTCAACCATTTTATTTTATATATTTTTCCAGTTGCCGCTCATCTCCGTCCACTAAGCCTTGCTGGATCATTGATCTACATGTCCTCTTCTGCTCAAGTATCTAGGTTATGAATCCAGACATGATGTTCTTTTGACTAAATACTTTTACAGTCACACATAGATAGACCTGACTCCTTTGCGAGTCAGTTAATATCATGTTATCCTACTGTGTTGTGGGGATAAACTTTTGTTGGTATACCAATGAGTTTGAGATCCTAAGCCATAGGAAGTATCAATCTCTTTTTTGTTTGCTTAATGTAGCTTATAAATTTTCAGTTTAATTTATCTGCCGCACACAAATTCTGTCTGCAACTTGATAATTTGGATCTCGATGCTTATCTACATATAAGTTCAAATGCTCTTTTCAGCCCAGACTTCTGATACAAAATAAATTATTACTCGCTTTTGAGGGAAAGAGAAAATGATTTGGTACTCTTTTGCTTCGATGGCGTGATTCATTTTGTTCTTATTGTCGATACTAGCGCTCCATCACTCAATATCAAGCATAAAAAAGCTACTACAATGGCTAATATTCATGTTTGATTTTCTTTCTTTGCAGGCCTGAAGTATGCATAGTTGAAGTCTTGAAGATTGATTTACCTATTGGTGTATGCATTATCATTCATTCTTTGCAGATTGGAAGTACACATAGTATCTCAACTAGAAAATTTGTACATTTCCATTTACAGTGTCCCCATTTCTAAATCCCTGTTCTTAGTGTCTTTACATAAATTAATATTTATGTAAGTCATATGAGATTACCTATGTCATATCCGAATCGCATAATCCACATTTTCAATCTTTATAATTATCCTCCAAGTACTATGTCCATAACATTTTTTCCATCTAAAGATTATGTATCTACTTTGCAAACAAAGTTATTTAATTTGTGTATTATCATGTGCATACGACTAAGAGCTCCCGCAACAACGCGCGGGGTATTGTCTAGTTAAAGAAAAGAATAAGATCCCACCTTTTATTACGTGCAGATTAAATTTACCGATCCTCTTGAGAAATCGTTACATTTTGGTTAGCACCATTCCAAGTTAATCATTGGATGATTTATATTAAAAATTTAACAAGCCTTCTGTTCGTTTATAAATAATATTTAACAAGCCTTCTGTTCGTTTATAAATAATAGAATTATCCATCGATGATATTTATATCATTTCTGGGAGTCTGTTCAGAAATTTATTCTATATAACGTGTGTATACAGAAAAAAAAATGCTATTTACTGAAAATTTGTCTATGTGTAACATTTCGTCGAATGTTGCTATAATTTTCTAATATACACACTACATTTGGTAAGGTATAATTGTATTTAATCTTGAGACCCTCCTCTAATTAATACACGAGATTCACTAGGGCAAAGCACGAGGAACTTAGAAAATACACTTTTAGCTCTTATTCTCCATCACTCAAGTTCTACTCTTACTATTATTTCAGCAATTCTATAAAGATACAACTACATGTACCCGCAGCAACGCGCGGGGTATCATCTAGTTAATTAAATGGCTTTCACTCGTGTTTTAATCCAGCTATATATCCTTTTGAAAGATCGTGGATGTCGCCTAGAGGGGGGGTGAATAGGCGTTCTAAAATAATTACGGTAGAGGCTTGAACAAATGCGGAATAAACCTAGTGGTTAATTTGTCAAGCACAAAACCTACAACAACTAGGCTCACCTATGTGCACCAACAACTTATGCTAAGCAAGATAAGCAACTATGTGATAGCAAGATATATGACAAAGAATAATATGGCTATCACAAAGTAAAGTGCATAAGTAAAGGGCTCGGGTAAGAGATAACCGAGGCACGCGGAGACGACGATGTATCCCGAAGTTCACACCGTTGCGGATGCTAATCTCGGTTTGCAGCGGTGTGGAGGCACAATGCTCCCCAAGAAGCCACTAGGGCCACCGTAATCTCTTCACGCCCTCGCACAATGCAAGATGCCGTGATTCCACTAAGGGACCCTTGAGGGCGGACACCGAACCCGTACAAATGGCGACCCTTGGGGGCGGTCACCGAACCCGTACAATTTGGCAACCCTTGGGGGCGGTCACCGGTACCCGTCAAATTGCTCGAGGCAATCTCCACAACCTAATTGGAGACCCCGACGCTTGCCCGGAGCTTTACACTACAATGATTGAGCTCCGAACACCACCAACCATCTAGGGCGCCCAAGCACCCAAGAGGAACAAGCTCAAGGGCACCAAGCACCCAAGAGTAATAAGCTTCTCAAACTTCACTTCCACGTATCACCGTGGAGAACTCAAACCGATGCACCAAATGCAATGGCAAGGGCACACGGAGTTCCCAAGTCCTTCTCTCCCAAATCCCACCAAAGCAACTAATGCTAGGGAGGAAAATGAGAGGAAGAACAAAAGAAGAACACGAAGAACTCCAAGATCTAGATCCAAAGGGTTCCCTCACAAAGAGGAGAAAGTGATTGGTGGGAATGTGGATCTAGATCTCTCTCTCTTTCCTCAAAACTAGCAAGAATCCATGGAGGGATTGAGAGTTAGCAAGCTCGAAGAAGGTCAACAATGGGGGAAGAACACGAGCTCAAAGGACAAGGTTCAATGGGGAAGAAGACCCCCTTTTATAGGTGGGGAAAATCCAACAGTTATGCTCACAGCCCGCACCAAGCGGTAGTACCGCTTGACATCACGGTACTACCGCTAGGGGTAGCAGTACTACTTCTAAGGGTAGCGGTACTACTGCTTGTGAGCGGTACTAAAAAATTACATCCGTGCCTACCACCGCCGGACTTGTGACGAGTTTTTGGTCCCGAGCGGAAGTAGCCACGGAAGTAGCCGCGGTAGTACTGCTCCAAGCGGTAGTACCGCTCCCAGGAGCGGTAGTACCGCTCCCAAGGGCGGTAGTAAAAAATTACTTCCGCTCCTACCCGCGGTAGTACCGCTGCAGCCTTTTCAGAACACCAAAACTACCACAACTTCTGCATTCGGACTCCGAATTCGACGAAACCAAGTTTGTTGGAAAGCTAGCGACAAGGGCTAACAAAATCTTGATAGAAATACCAATAATAAGCAAATGAGAAAAGGCCCAAAAGAAAATGGTGAGAACCCTTCCTCGGATAAGATCGGTAAAACCTCCAACACCGAAAACATCATAGAAGACGATGCAAACTCCGTTTGATGAACTCAAGCTTGTCATCAAGATGACCATAAGCTCTAAGACTCACAAAGAGAACCAAACAAGAACCAAGAAACATGATGCAAGGATGCAATGGTTTGAGCTCTCGAAGAACGATACGATCAAGCTACTCACTTGAGAGCCCCCCTTGATAGTACGGCTATCGATCCTATAACCCGGTCTCCCAACTACCACCATGAGACCGGTAAAATAGAAAACCTATCAAGGGCAAACCTTTGCCTTGCACATGATCCACTTGAGCTAGATGATGACGGTCTTGTCCTCCGCAAGATGGACCACATTTCTTGATTGCGTTGGGTCGATGGAGACTAGATGATTGCTCCCCCATACTCCACTATGGGTGAGCCACTCTTCGGCACATCTTCACAAGTCCATTGACCCCACAATGGATGGCAAGCTTCAAGCACTTGATCTCTTGGTGATGCTACACTTGAACTTGCACATGACAATCTTGATGATGATCACTACTTGATGTCATCCTTTCCATGGGTTGTATGATATCTTCCTCTTGACGCAAGCCCATGGACATGTACCTAACCCCACATAGAACTCTCACATAGACCATGGGTTAGTACACAAAGTGCAATGGACAATGCTTACCATACCATGGGATCACTTGATCCCTCTCGGTACATCTTTTACGCTTTGTGAGTTGATCAACTTGATTCACTCTTGACTTAGTCTTGATCAACCTTGAATCTTTCCAACTCTCTTAGTTTGGATGATGTCTTGAAGGTAAACATGAATGATCACACAATCTTCTTCTTCAAGACATGCTTGCAATAAGCTCAACACTCACATGACCAATCTTTGGATAATTCCTTAATAGCACCGAGGTCATCACAAACTCTCCTTGAAACCAACAAATGGACTCCAAGAAAAGCCTATGGACAAACCCTTCAAATATAACTCAAGGCAACCATTAGTCCATAGAGATTGTCATCAATTGCCAAAACCAAACATGGGGGCACCACATGTTCTTTCAATCTCCCCCATTTTGGTAATTGATGACAATCACTTTCAAGAGAGTTTATACAAGGAATTATGCATCACCATGCAATGCAACAGCCATAGATGCATGAGAATGAGATGCAAAAGCTTAGGAACCAAAACCAAACCAAGGAGAAAACTCAGAAGACTTCTCCACAAAACTCTCCGAAACTCCTCCCCATTGGCATCGATTGCAAAAATGGGTGAAAAGCTTAGAAGGCCAAAATAAACGGTGTTCCTCCATAAATTGTGTATCTCTCAAGAAGAGAGTGGAATGCAATACACATATCCAAAGGTAAATACTTGGAGGAAAACAAACTATATTGAGGCCCAAAGATTGCAAAGGAAAGATATGCCACAAAGACATACCAAGGAGAGACACAAGCAATCAGAAGATACCAATTGAAGCAAGCAATCAACGGGTATCAATTGAACCAACTAGACCAATGATCCTACATGCCACATGAATGAAGATATTATGATAAGTGCAAAGGAGTGTTCTAAAGAAACTAGAGAAGCTCCCCATGATTTGTGCATACATAAGAATTTTTGTATTTGAATACAAAATGCACAAAATAGGATCATAGCTCCCCCAAAATCAATAGAAACTTACAACAAGTGCAAGTGAGCATATAGTAAACAAAGCCTAGTACTTGCAACAAACACATGGTTGAGCAACAAGTAAAAGAGGCAACTTAAGAATGGGCTCAACCAAAATGATGTGTGTGAGTCAAGGAAATGCACTTGAGAAGACTAATGTACAGATGAGCATTAAGCATCAATAAAGTCTTGAAAGAATGAGGCACACGATGCAAGGCCTATCATTCCCACGCACAACTAGCAAATGGGTTCACAAGCTTACTAATACGCAAAAGAGAACCTATGCTTGTGACAACCCGTGGTGAAGATAGAAGATGAAAGCCTCATCAAGACGAGGAATACCAATTAAGATGGCAAAAGCCTCGAGAGATAAGCATGAAGAAAAAATCTTCACCACACATGAGTGCAACAAGATGCAACGATAGAGAACACGCACTCAAGGCAAAAGCTTTCACGGAGCCACCAAAGAAATAACAAAGGAAGACAAGGTGGACGTGAAAGAAAGGATATCAACCAGAGATGTCATTTCTCTCAAGTGTATAAGGTTCTAGGTAGACGAAATCATGATGATATATATCTACAAAGAAGGATGTACACCCGAAATAGTTACAACATGAAGGAACAAGATATCCACAAGGAAGTCATAAATATACCAATAAGATATTTGCTTGAAAGCATAGCGCTTGGCTAGATATGGTCTTATGGTATATAAATGAATTCCTACCGCACGAACATCAAAGACATCACAACTAGCAACATGAGATCATCGTTGAGATGCTTTGAGAAAGGAAACAAGTATCACAAGAAAGAAATGAATATCATGCCAAGATACAACCTACACAAGGTTGAATACAAGAAGGGAAAGCATGAATAGATACTTGTTACCGAGATATCATTGGAAGGATGTAGTAGATACCAATTGAAGGTAGATAGTAGTTCATTGATCATCCTAGCTTGACTCCAATATGCACATGGTGACAACACCTTCCTTGTGAGTGAGCCAAGCATCCAATGCATCTCCAAATGTTCCTAGAAGAACAACACAAACTAAACGGTACCCAAACTCATCGGGACCAAATAGTTAGAAACACCAATACATAGGACAAACTCCACAAAAATATGTGCATATAGATATGAATATGAATTTCATGCACATCTCATCCAAATTGAGACTAGGTGGAGTTTTCCCTATATATTGAGTCAAAGAAAGAAAGCATGCCAAATGAAATACATGAAGTAAACATGCATGCTCAAGACTTACAAAACCCGAAACCAAAAGACAAAGAAATGCCAAGTGAAAAGGATACCAAATGGAGAAATCATCACTTGGAAGATATCATTAAAGATACATCAAGGAATGAGATATCCATTGATACACACTAAACTAAAGATGTCAAACTCCCAAAGAGAGGATGGTTCCAAACAAACCAAGCTCTCAGCAAAGTTTCATGATGGCACAAAGTACCAAAAAGAAATGGCTTGCCTTCCACCAAAACACACTTGATAAGGATCACAAGAAGAGTGTTCTGGAGAAAATAGAATAGCTCCCCCACGAGTTTTGCATTATATAGGATTTGTATTTGAATACAAAATGCACAAGGTGGGATCACCGCTTTCACTATATCTAGAAAACACTAGACAAGAACAAGAAATAAACAAGATCCACAAGTGGTATGGAAGACAACGGGAGTTGACACAATCCTTGGCAAGAGAAAAGGCAAGTAAAACAAAAGCCAATGTAAAGATGATCAATAAATTCTACCACACATAAATGACTACCAATTGTCAAAAGACAAGAAGTAGATGGAAATAATTCCCGGTGGTAGATAGCAAGGATATCCAACATCATCTTCACACCACACACAAGCAAATTGCAACTTGTAGAGCTAACATGCCACCTAGGAACAAGATAATCTACAATATCAACACTAGGTGACAACATCTCAAATGTACACATTTTCTAGGCTAGTAATATACATAGCATATTACTCCCCCATAATGTGATACCAATGAAGAAAACTTAAAAAGAGGCAATAAGAGGATCCAACACGAGATAATCAATGGAATTATTAGAATTTGAATTTCTCATGAGAGATATACCACCTAGCGACTAGATAATCTTGAAATATCAATACTAGATGGTATTACTCATGTGCACACATTTATAGGATTTTGAGGTGCACAAAGCACACCACTCCCCCATAATAGATATTCCATTAATCTCTCACAAGAGCCAACTAAGAAATAAACAAGATGCACTAAGGCTCAACGAACGACACACAAGTACATGATGTGCAAACCAACATACACAAAGGCCATTTAGAGACACATCATATACAAACACATGCAAGGCACAAAACCAAAACATGCAAAGAGGCAAGTAACTTTCAATGTAAACAATTTAAGTACAAGTTACCGCAAGGAGGCACATTGGATATAAGATAGAAACTTGATAATCCAATTGACTTGGCTTGAGACAAAGAGAGTGATGAAGTCCCCTTAATTCTTCATAATGTAGCCAAGTCTCCAATTCCCTCCAATAACACCTATTGATCAAGTTTGAGCTAGTTGGTCCCCAACCAAGTTGGGTCCTAAGAGATTAGTCACAATAGGCTTGGCTACCCAAATGGTTCTTTGCTTCAAACCACTTTGAGTACCAACAAACTTGGCAACCACATTGCCAACCTTATCCTTCCCAAGAGAATAGACATCATCAATAATAATTGGGTTGGATAAGTTACCACTAGTGCATGAAGAAGCGAGGTGACCTTTCTCACGGCATAGGTAGCAACGTCTACTTTTCACTTTCTTCTCTCTTGATTTCTCAACTTGAGAAGCATTAACTTGAGTCTTCTTGGGAAGAGGCCTTTCTTCAACTTGAGGTTGAGCATGTGATTGAACTTGTGCCCTCTTCCCTTGTTGCTTGACACTAATGGCCTTCTTCTTCAATGGGCAAGATCTAACATGATGCCCTTCTACTTTGCACTTGAAGCAAACAATCTTGGCCGAATTCTTGACTTGTTCTTGGCCCTTCTTTTTGTTCATCTTGGACTTCTTCTTATTGGAGTTGAATCCAAGTCCACCTTTGTCATTGGGGGATTTTTGCACACTCAAGATATTGTTGAGTGTGTATTTCCCTTGATGACACTTTTCCAAGTCTTTCTTCAAAGAAGTGACTTGGGCCTTGAGCTCTTTGATTTCCTCTACATGGTTAGTCTCAACACAAGTACTAGAGGAATTATAAGCTTCATTGTTAGAGCAACAAGGCAAGGAAAGCAATTCATCGCAAGATGTACCAACATTGTGAGTAGATGAATTACAAGGACTAGCATATGGCAATATAGCACTTTGACTAGATGTAGTGCTAGTATCCACATGAGGCTCACTAGATGTTACCTTGGCAAGCATGGCCTCATGAGCTATCTTTAGCACACTATGGGATACTAGAAGATCATCACGAGAGCTTGAGAGCTTTTCATGACTTTCTTCCAATTTCCCATAATTGCAAGATAGCACCTCAAGTTGAGCCCGTAGCTCAACATTCTCCTTCAAAATGGATGCTTCACAAGTAATAGAATTAGTAGCACAAGCATCATCACTAACAACAAGATGATAAGGCAACTTGGAAAGCTCTTTTAAATAAGAAGCTTCAAGTTGAGCATGAGACTCGGTGAGTTTGATGAGCTCACCCTTGATGACCCTTGAGCCATTTTCGAGGTGCTCAAAATCCTCAAGGAGTCTAGCATGAGCAACTTCAAGCTTAGCAGTTTTAGTTTCAAAAACATTGGCCACCTCAAGAGCTCTATCATTAGATTCTTTCACTCTAGATAATTCTAGAGAAAAAGTCTCCTCAAGAGATTCCTTGGTGGTTTGTTCAAGTTCAAGAGCTTGAGAGAGGTCCGCAATCTCATTAGCGTAATCACGCCCATGACCTTCCATTTTATCAATGGTGACCTCATGCTCCTCAAGACGAGATTCCAACTCATCAATATATTTCTTGCTCTCAATAGCAATGGACATAATTTCCATGAAGTTGGAACGAGCAATTTTATTTTTATGAAGAGCTTTAAAAATCATTTCCCCCTTAGTTTTTAAGGAGGCAACATTATCATTCTCTTCATCATTATCCTCATCATCATTAGCATCAACATCATCATCAAGAGACATATTGGGGTACAAAGTAGGAGATACCTTTGATGCCTTAGCCATAAGGCAAAAAGCAATAGACGATGGTGTAGGATCCCTTGAGGCACCATTAAACACCACATCTTGTTCCATGGAGTGTTGGGTTTCCTCTACATTGTTAGCACAACAACTCGAGGAAATACATGCATTTTATCATGGCAACAAGATATATCAAGCATATCATCATGAGATTTAGTCACGCAATTTCTACATGATATGCAAGGACTATCAACACAATCATGTGAAACATTTGGAGTGCTCGAAGTGTTAAAGCCCAAAGAGGGTGCATTGCAATAAGATAGTGATGAAGGATCATCCACAATAAGCATACTATCATCATTGCAATGACCAACACTACTCACCATATCATTACCTTGTGGCAAACCACATGTAGGTGAAGTAGAAGAAGTTGAGAAGACTATACGACCGGAGGTGGAGGGAGAACAATCATCCCCACAAATCTTGGACACACCATATTTATCTTGAAGCTTTGTCCACAACTCATGAGCATCCCGGAACGGCATGAGTTCAAATATAACTACATTGCTCAAAGCATCGAAAAGCACATTAGAAACTTGAGCATTGAGATAAGAGTTTTTCTCATCCTCTAAAGATATTCTTTGGGGATCCTTTGGAGGAGAAAAACCCATATCTACAATTCGCTCTAAATTTGGGTCCATGACCCTAAAGAGATTAAGCATGCGAATTACCCAAACATCAAAATTTGTGCCATCGAAACTAAGAGTGTTAGAGAATCCTAATCCCCTAGTCGACATCTTTACTCTCTAGGCGGTTAAGACTAACAAAGAGGGACGAGGCTCTGATACCAATTGAAAGATCATGGATGTCGCCTAGAGGGGGGGGGGTGAATAGGCGTTCTAAAATAATTACGGTAGAGGCTTGAACAAATGTGGAATAAACCTAGTGGTTAATTTGTCAAGCACAAAACCTACAACAACTAGGCTCACCTATGTGCACCAACAACTTATGCTAAGCAAGATAAGCAACTATGTGATAGCAATATATATGACAAAGTACAATATGGCTATCACAAAGTAAAGTGCATAAGTAAAGGGCTCGGGTAAGAGATAACCGAGGCACGCGGAGACGACGATGTATCCGGAAGTTCACACCCTTGCGGATGCTAATCTCCGTTTGCAGCGGTGTGGAGGCACAATGCTCCCCAAGAAGCCACTAGGGCCACCGTAATCTCCTCACGCCCTCGCACAATGCAAGATGCCGTGATTCCACTAAGGGACCCTTGAGGGCGGTCACCGAACCCGTACAAATGGCGACCCTTGGGAGCGGTCACCGAACCTGTACACTTTGGCAACCTTTGGGGGCGGTCACCGGTACCCGTCAAATTGCTCGGGGCAATCTCCACAACCTAATTGGAGACCCCGACGCTTGCCCGGAGCTTTACACCACAATGATTGAGCTCGAACACCACTAACCATCTAGGGCCCAAGCACCCAAGAGGAACAAGCTCAAGGGCACCAAGCACCCAAGAGTAATAAGCTTCTCAAACTTCACTTCCACGTATCACCGTGGAGAACTCAAACCGATGCACCAAATGCAATGGCAAGGGCACACGGAGTTCCCAAGTCCTTCTCTCCCAAATCCCACCAAAGCAACTAATGCTAGGGAGGAAAATGAGAGGAATAACAAAAGAAGAACACAAAGAACTCCAAGATCTAGATCCAAGGGTTCCCTCACAAAGAGGAGAAAGTGATTGGTGGGAATGTGGATCTAGATCTCTCTCTCTTTTCCTCAAAACTAGCAAGAATCCATGGAGGGATTGAGAGTTAGCAAGCTCAAGAAGGTCAACAATGGGGAAGAACACGAGCTCAAAGGATAAGGTTCAATGGGGAAGAAGACCCCCTTTTATAGGTGGGGAAAATCCAACCGTTATGCTCACAGCCCGCACCAAGCGGTAGTACGGTTGACATCACGGTACTACCGCTAGGGGTAGCGGTACTACTACTAAGGGTAGCGGTACTACTGCTTGTGAGCGGTACTAAAAAATTACATCAGTGCCTACCACCGCTGGACTTGTGACGAGTTTTTGGTCCCGAGCGGAAGTAGCCACGGAAGTAGCCGCGGTAGTACTGCTCCAAGCGGTAGTACCGCTCCCAAGGGCGGTAGTAAAAAATTACTTCCGCTCCTACCCGCGGTAGTACCGCTGCAGCCTTTTCAGAACACCAAAACTACCACAACTTCTGCATTCGGACTCCGAATTCGACGAAACCAAGTTTGTTGGAAAGCTAGCGACAAGGGCTAACACAATCTTGATAGAAATACCAATAATAAGCAAATGAGAAAAGGCCCAAAAGAAAATGGTGAGAACCCTTCCTCGGATAAGACCGGTAAAACCTCCAACACCGAAAACATCATAGAAGATGCATGCAAACTCCGTTTTCGATGAACTCAAGCTTGTCATCAAGATGACCATAAGCTCTAAGACTCACAAAGAGAACCAAACAAGAACCAAGAAACATGATGCAAGGATGCAATGGTTTGAGCTCTCGAAGAACGATACGATCAAGCTACTCACTTGAGAGCCCCCCTTGATAGTACGGCTATCGATCCTATAACCCGGTCTCCCAACTACCACCATGAGACCGGAGGGCAAACCTTTGCCTTGCACATGATCCACTTGAGCTAGATGATGACGGTCTTGTCCTCCGCAAGATGGACCACATTTCTTGATTGCGTTGGGTCGATGGAGACTAGATGATTGCTCCCCCATACTCCACTATGGGTGAGCCACTCTTCGGCACATCTTCACAAGTCCATTGACCCCACAATGGATGGCAAGCTTCAAGCACTTGATCTCTTGGTGATGCTACACTTGAACTTGCACATGACAATCTTGATGACGATCACTACTTGATGTCATCCTTTCCATGGGTTGTATGATATCTTCCTCTTGACGCAAGCCCATGGACATGTACCTAACCCCACATAGAACTCTCACATAGACCATGGGTTAGTACACAAAGTGCAATGGACAATGCTTACCATACCATGGGATCACTTGATCCCTCTCGGTACATCTTTTACGCTTTGTGAGTTGATCAACTTGATTCACTCTTGACTTAGTCTTGATCAACCTTGAATCTTTCCAACTCTCTTAGTTTGGATGATGTCTTGAAGGTAAACATGAATGATCACACAATCTTCTTCATCAAGACATGCTTGCAATAAGCTCAACACTCACATGACCAATCTTTGGATAATTCCTTAATAGCACCGAGGTCATCACAAACTCTCCTTGAAACCAACAAATGGACTCCAAGAAAAGCCTATGGACAAACCCTTCAAATATAACTCAAGGCAACCATTAGTCCATAGAGATTGTCATCAATTGCCAAAACCAAACATGGGGGCACCGCATGTTCTTTCACCTTTCCACTAGCTAGAGTTGCTTTTTGTTTCACTCATGATGTAGTGTCGTTGAGGACGTATTTCTTAACCCATCCGACGCGTTATGCTGCCGAAATTTCTAGCCGGAATTGCCACAACTATAAGGTTGAAGTCCCCAAGGGATACCCAAGGCCCGGCATGAAGATCATGAATCTCCACCAGTTCCTCCAAGAATTCGATTTTCTCCACGTCCAACTGGGGCCCGTACACCCCAGTGATCCACCACTCCGGCGCTCCTACCGGTTTCACACATGACGTCAATGTGTTCCTGGTCCAATGTGGGTTAGAGAGTGAGACAAGGAGCGCATCCCAAGCAATGAGGATGCCTACACGCGTGCCCTCCGCAGGCAAGAAGTAGAAATTCTCATATTTATTGACCAAGCACTGTCGTACAATAAGATCAGTAACGGACTCCATTTTTGTCTTCTGAAGACACACGATACTCGGGTTAGCTGCTGATACTACTTGGAACACCGAGCTACGACATGCCGGGGAGTTGAGGTATCTCGTGCTGCGGTGGGTCGGTCTTCCTTCTCAAGATTTGGTGTGCACAAGCTAACGACGAAAAAAGGGTTTCCCTCAACTTTATATACTCCTATAAAGCAGCCATTACCATAACATTTGAGTAAGAAGGTACAAATGCACTTCAGCAACACATTTAACGCACACATCGAAGACGAGATACAAAGTGCCGGGTACCGAAACACCATCCCGACGATGACCAAGCAACCTAATGATAAGCAAAGATGAACCGCTTGGTCTAACGGAGACCATCACCAAGAAAAGCAAATCCACCGAGGAGTGCTGAGACGGACATGGCCGGAGCGAGGACTCCAAGACGATGTCTGTAGGAAGGATACGACCAGTAGCCACCACCATTGGATCCTGAAAACCAAGCTTTCACCCGGAGTGGCACGAAAGGAGTGGGAGCACCACGACGGAGCCTGCAAGGAGGAGAACGACGCCCACGGACGCCGCCTCTGTCGGCCAATACATGGACTGGGCCAGTATAGAGACATTTGTTCGACACCTATATATAGTGCATAATTCTGCAAAAGAAATGCCTCGGATAAAATGCAGAGAGGATATTGGCCGTTGGACCTGTGCCGAGGCAGAACGCGCCAAGTGCAAGTTGCAAAGGCTGACGACGTGGCCTTAGTCATCGAGCAGTTTCTCTGTTACATCCGTGCATGTCCCATCACGGGGGTCATAGATTTGTAGTACCGGCAGTCTTTCTAACCATATTCCTACACAACCAGCACTGTAGTAGAAGAGCAGTTTCGAACCATCATGATCATCTAACACCCTCAAAGGTATCACCCACCAATAATCCGACGGTGCGGATGGCTCCAAAGGTATTGTATACGCCTTGACCCAGATACTCTTATTAGAGTCAGTCAGGAGCCATATGTTCGTACATCCATGGTTGCTTCTCCAATTCTTTGGTTCAGCCATGCACAAAACCCCATTGAGCTTGGCTAAGGTGATACCATGACACAAGATGTCTACATTTGGTGGGCCTTTGATATCATTCTTTCACTCCTCACTCTCAAGGTCAAAGCAAAGTACATCATGCATGTCTTGTCTCTCATTCGCCAAGAAGTATAATATGCCATTGACCGTTGCAGCGCAGTTGTCAAGTCTCTGGCCTTTGTAACGCAATGGGCATGATTTCCTCCGTCTCCACCCAGCACCATCCCCTATTGTGATAACCTCACAATTAGTGTGGTCTAGAAAGCGCACCATCTTATACACGCCAGACGGGACAGCACGACCAAAAACCTAGCCTTTGCCACCTTCCAAGTGGGTGAAGCACACCTTCATGATGGCACGGTCGATCATCCCAGCGACAAAAACATCACCCCGACGACAGCCGGTGACACATGCAAAGTCATCGGGACTCATGGACACAGGAGTCCATAACCAACACATGTCACTGATCACCCTCACAACATTGCCGTTCATATTGACCAATTGCAGGCCCTGACAGAAAAAGGAGGCCACCACGAGGAACTGCTCAGCATGGGAATTGTGCACGGTGACGAAGGCGGGGTTGGAGATGAGGGCGTGCCAATCCTTTGACACGCATCGGAGCCGGCACACGGACTTCTCCGGTATCCTGGACAGGATGTCCCAGAGTAGCTCGCTTGGCAAGTAGACCGGCTGCGGTGTGTGGGTGGATGGGGCCCGGGATAGCGCATCTTTTGGCAAGTAGACCAGCGTTGGCGTGTCGGCCGGCGGAGTTCGGAACAGCGCCTACACCTGCTGAACAGTGGCGGCTTCAGAAATTTGTAACCAGGTATTCATGTGTATTCATTTTGCCAAAATCATTGCTGTTTTTTGAAAATTGTCATTCTTTTACCAAAATCAACACTGTTTTGTAAAAAACATGGGTATTCACATAAAGACCCAAGAATACCCCTAGCGCCGCCCGTGCCGGTGAAGAAGAACCCACAAAGATGGTACCTTGATCCCTATATGATTTGGCTTCGATGGTACCGGCAGACGGCGAGTTTGCACCTTCGGATTTTGCTCAGGTTGATTTCTGAAGGCCGGACAGGATGTTCATCGGTCGTGCGTTTAAGCTAGAAGCTGGCAGGCCCGGCCGTGTGAGAAACGATCTTGGTTTATTCGCATGGAAGCCACCGTATGCATCGTATTGCAAAGAGATCGTGCCGTGGTTCACTTGGCATATATGGAGATTGTATACCGCAGAAGCAAGTAAAACCCTTGACTGGTACGTAACGATACGGACATAGAGCTGGAGTTTTTCTTTAACCTGGAACAATTCATTCCAAACCTGGTAGATTCGGTGCGCCCGGCTGCAAACAGGATAAACACAAGTTGTAACGCCCCGGATCTGATGCGCCAGGTGTCCGCCAGTTATTCGCCGTAGTTGCCTTGTCATTTGCTTGCGTGTTGGATTTTATCATGTCATCATATGCATTTCATTTTGCATACGTGTTCATCTCATGCATCCGAGCATTTTCCCCGTTGTCCGTTTTGCTATCCGGCACTCCTATGCCCTCCGGTGTCCCCCTTTTGTCTCTTGTTGTGAGTGGGTATTAAACTTTCTCGGAATGAACTGAGTCTGGCCAAGCGGCCTTGGTATAGCACCGGTAGACCGCCTGTCAAGTTTCGTGCCATTTGGAGGTCGTTTGATACTCCAACGGTTAACCGGGTAACCGCGAAAGCCTCTTTTGTTGCAGCCCAACACCCCTTCCAAAGTGGCCCAAAACCCATCTAAATCCCGTACATGTTCTCGGTCGTTCGATCACGATCGTGTGGGCGAAAACCGCACCTCATTTGGACTCTCCTAGCTCCCTCTACCTATAAAACTAGCCCCTCCCCCGAAATTCGCGGATGATTTCGCAGACGAAACCCTAAAATCGCCCTCCGCCGCCACCGGACATGTCCGCCCGCCGCCGGATGAATCCCGCCGCCGCCCGCAGCCAGGGCGTGCTGCCACGTCACCCAACCGCCGTCCCGCGCGCGCTCGCGGGCTCGGATCGAGCCCTCCGGCCAGCGCGCCCGTCCCGCCGCTGGACCCGCGCCTTCCGCGGCCGCCGCCCGATCCCGCGGCGCCGTCTCCCGCCGCCGTGCTCCGCCAGCCGCGGCCGCGCGCGCCGGACCGCGCACCGCCTCCGCCCGCGCCTCCCGGCCCTGCGCCGCGGTGCCCGCCGCCCGGTTGCCGAGCGCCCAGCGCCGCCGGCCCGGCACCAGCGCCCGCCGAGCTGGAGCCCGCCGGCCGCGGATCCGCCTCCCCGCCACGGATCCGCGCGCTGTGCCCCTCCGGCGTCGGCCCCCGGTGTCTCTTCCCCGCCAGCGCCACCCTCTTCCTCTCCGGCTGCCGTCTACCTCAACTCCGGCGGAACTCCGGCGATCTTTGTAATCCGTGAAGATCTGGAGGTTGCCCAGAAATCCCCAAGTCCCTGTATTTTGCTATAATCATGCTATGTTTGACATGTCACATCTCTGCATCCGTAGGTCCGTTTCGTGCGTATAATATGTCAAATTGTTCGTCTCAACGAGTACTTCATTTCATTCCATTGCATCATTTTCATTTGAGCTCATCTTGATGCCCGAAATGCGGTTTGAAGAGTGCATGTTGATGTTAATCTGCTGAAACTGTTATAACTTGCTCATTTGTCATTTTTGCCATGATTGATGTGTGCATCCTATGAGGTTGATATCTACATGTGTTTTGATCTGTGCCATGCCATCTTTCCAGGGGTACCAACCATGTATTTTTGTGAGTTGTGTGCTGAGTGTATCAAGCTTGCTAAGTAGGGTTGTTGCTGTTGCTGTTTTCCTGACAGATTCTGTTATATTTTGTTGCTATGTTAACATGTTGCTACTAATCATTCTATGCATAATCTGGAGGTGTTCTATAAACATGTTTTGATCTACATGTTATGCCCTATCCATCTATGCCCCTGGTTGCTCTTATAGCTTGCTGTAGATTGTTCATATCTTGCTCCAAAGTTGCTTGATAATGTTGCTATCAGCCTATTAACATTAAGTTCACTAGTTCCCATGTGTTTTGCTAGTGTTCCATGCATCCTATGACCTTGCTCTTGCCATGCTTAACTTCAAAAACATGCCTTCTTACTGTTGGTTGCCTTGCCATGCCATGTATTGCTCTGTGGTGAGTGGTACAAGCTCACCAACATGCCTACTTATTGTTGTTCCTGCCATGTTTAAATCTGTAATATAACTTGCCATATTTACATGGGTGCCATCATATTTTCTGTGCCCTTTTGGCTCATGGTCAGTAAGGGACTTTTGATATATGCAATTAATAGATTCATTCCATGCCTTTGTTTGCCATGTTAAGTTCCTGTAACATGTTGTTTGATAGCTCTGAACATTGCAACCTGATGTTCTTTCTGCAAAGTCTGAAACTGTTATTATTTGCAATCTTC
Organism: Aegilops speltoides; assembly: GCA_021437245.1. Classification (NCBI taxonomy): domain Eukaryota; kingdom Viridiplantae; phylum Streptophyta; class Magnoliopsida; order Poales; family Poaceae; genus Aegilops; species Aegilops speltoides. Next base: position 36,829 of record JAHHZJ010003656.1, read on the forward strand.
CCATGTCCTTTTGAGCATGTTCTAGTGATTTCTGGAGTTAGCTCAGTGTTCATGTTTTCTTATGCTTTACCTGTACTTCATGCCCATGCCTTTTGTTGTTATGTTGAGATGCTGTAGCATGTTGCTTTGATGCTTGCAATATGCCTAGTTGCTGTTATGGACAGATTGTTGTTATGTCTTGTATAGAGTGTATGTGTTGCACCGTCGCTCCGTTTTGAGTGTGCTCTATATGAAACTTGCTTGTTTTTGCATGTAGCTTCATATTATCATGTTGCATCCTTGTTTTGGTGTGTTTGCTTGATGTTTGGGTGCATTTTGCATCAATGCCATGTTTAACTTGTTTTGCTCATATCTTCTAGGCCGTAGCTCCGAATCTAATGAACTTTATATGTAACTTGACTAGAATTTCGTGTAGATCATTGTGGTGCATCTTAACTTGCTGTTTAACAACTTGAACATAAGGTTTATTCAGATCTGGACTAATTTTGAAATTTGCATATGAGGACTTACCGGAATTGTTATATGTTGTTCCCGGCCTCATTTAAACTTGCCTTGATGTGTTGTTCTTGTTTGCATCATCTCTTGCCATGAGTAGCTTCATGTAGCCTTTTCATGCATCATGCTTGTCGAGCATCATGTCTTGTTCATGTGTGGTGTGTTTACCATGTTGTGTGCTTCTTCTCGATAGTTCCTGTTTCGTTGTGATCGTGAGGATTCGTTTGTCTACGCTTGGTTCGTCTTCGTGGCTTCATCTTCTTCATGGACTCGTTCTTCTTCCTTGCGGGATTTCAGGCAAGATGACCGCTACCCTGGATCTCACTACTATCATTGCTATGCCAGTTGCTTCGTTCTATCGCTATGCTGCGCTACCTATTACCTGTTTATCAAGCCATCCCATATTGCCATGAACCTCTAACCTTTGACACCTTTCCTATGCAAACCGTTGTTTGGCTATGTTACCGCTTTTGCTCAGCCCCTCTTATAGCGTTGCTAGTTGCAGGTGAAGTTGAAGATTGCTCCATGGTGGACAGGGTTATGTTGGGATATCACAATATCTCTTATATTATTAATGCATCTATATACTTGGTAAAGGGTGGAAGGCTCGGCCTTATGCCTGGTGTTTTGTTCCACTCTTTCCACCCTAGTTTCCGTCATACAGGTATTATGTTCCCGGATTTTGCGTTCCTTACGCGGTCGGGTGATTTATGGGACCCCCTAACAGTTCGCTTTGAATAAAACTTGTCCAGCAAGGCCCAACCTTGGTTTTACCATTTGCCTCACCACCACCTACTTTTCCCTTGGGAGTCGCTCTCTCGAGGGTCATCTTTATTTTAGCCCCCCCGGGCCAATGCTTGTCTAAGTGTTGGTCCAAACCGAGCGATGTCCGGCGCCCCCTGGGCAACCAGGGTCTATGCCAACCCGACGTCTGGCTCATCCGGTGTGCCCTGAGTACGAGATATGTGCAGCTCCTATCGGGATTTGTCGGCACAACGGGAGGCTTTGCGACGCGTTTGGTTCGCGTCATTTGCGCCGTCTCCCGAATACAGTGGCTCACGATTACGTTACCTGCGTTTGTTTCGGATGCGTCGGTTTCAGCTCCCGTGTAATCGCAAACCGTCCTTCCCAAATCCGAAAACACCCAATATAGCTTGGTATCGCATAACACCGCTCGTCCTCACGGTTTTCTTCACCAAGAGAACCAAGCAGCAGCGCCGGCATCTCCCTCGTCATGAGCAGTAGGTCACAATTCACCGCCGCCGATCTCCATTTGCCTCCGCCGCCGAGCGCCGCCGATCTCCGTTTGCCTCCGCCGCCGAGCGCCGCCGATCTCCATTCATCTCTGCCGCCGTTGGCAGCGTCGCCGACCTCTCGTCGGCACCGCCGCCGCCGCCGCTGCCGCCGTGGGCAGCGCCACCGATCTCGCTTCGCCGCCATGAGCAGTAGTGTTGTTGTGAACGGCTGGTGATCTCATTTTCCGTCACGAGCCATGCCTAGCAGCCGGCCGTCGTCCAGTCCTCCGGCATCTTCTAAGGCAGGCGATGATACTCCACCTCCATGGCTTCCTATTCCCTTGCGTGAACCAAACACTTCACGTATTCACTTACCCATGATCTAATACAGTGTATTCTTATTGCAACAGTGAATACGTTACCTTAGCTCCAACCAAACGCGTCGTGAGCTTTACTCATTGTTTTGTTCTCTATAGTTAGCGTGCACGTGCAACGCACGACTAACCGGATGTACTCCCTTCGTCTCATAATGTAAGACGTTTTTGTAAGTTAAGTCAGCTTGTAAGCTTGCAAAAACGTATTACATTATGACACGGAGGGAGTATATACCTATCAGGATCACAAAAAAGTTAGAACACATATGTATATTTGTGAACGGATGAGTCACCCCGAAACGCCAGATCCCAGTCACCGAATGCACCAGGAAAAAAAATTACTACATCAAATGTGGCGGAAAGAGGATATGGGGCGCTGGATCTTTACCGAGCGAAAACGCTCCAAGTGCAAGCTGCAAAAGCCGACAACGGTGCCATGGTCACCAAGCAGTTTTTCTGTCACATCTGTGCATGTCTCATTATGAGGGTCATAGATTTGTAACTGTGCTCCTTGTAACACAAATAATACATATCTAGAACCGTAGTAGAAGAGCAGCTTTGAACTGTCATGCAACACCCTCAAAGGTATCATCCGACAAAACATGGGAGCATATGGGAGCATGGACGGCTCCAATGGTATCGTATATGCCTTGATCCAGATACTCATATCAAAATCAGTCATGAGCCATATGTTTGTATACCCATGATCGGTTTCCCAGTTCTTCTTTTCAGCCATATACAAAGTGTCCTTGAGCTCGCCTAAGCTGATATCATGCCCCCAGATGTCCACATTTGAAGGGCCTTTGATATTATTCTTCCACTCCTCGCTCTCGAGGTCAAAACAGAGTACATAGTCCATGCCCTGTGGCTTCGCCCTTGCCAATAAATACAACACACCATTGACCGTAGCAGCATAGTTTTCAAAGCTATCGTATTTGTAATGCAATGGGTGTGATTTCCTTCGTCTCCACCCGTCACCACCCCCTATTGTGTAAACCTCACAATAACATCCCCTAACGTGGTCTCGAAAGCGCACAATCTTATACGCGTCTGACGGGATGGCACGACCGTAACCCCAGGCTTTATTGTCTTCTAAGCGGGTGACAACCACCTCCATGGTGGCAAGGTCGATCAACCCGGCAAAAACAGCGGTACACGGATAGCTATCCAGATAGCCAGTGACACATAGAATGCCCTCGGGGCTCGTGGACACCGGACTCCAACACCCACGCATGTCGCTGATCAACCTTACGACGTTGCCGTCCATATCGATCAACCGCAGGCCCTCGCAGGGATCGGAGTACACCACGAGGAATGGCTCAGCGCGGGACTTGTGTGCGGCGACAAAGGTGGGGGCGGTGAGGAGGGCATGCCACTCCTTGGACACGCACCGGAACCGGCGCACGGACCTCTCTGGGATCCTGGACAGGATATCGGACACGAGCTCGTTCGGCAGGTAGACCGGTGATCGCGTGTCGGACAACAAAGCCCGGAACAACGCATGCGCCCGGTGAAGAAGACCGCGCAGCGAGGAAGCCTTGATCGCCATATGATTTGGCTTGGTTCCCGGCGGCCGGCCACGTTGGGTCCTCTTGCACCCTCGGATTTGTCCGGAGAGGCCGGCCTTGCCCTATGTCTTTTTGTTCCTTGCAATACGTAGGGCGAGATGACCGGATACGATGTCGATCCGTCGTGCGTTTATAAGCCGTGTGGGAAACAATCTCGAGGGATTCGCATGGCAGCCAAAGAGACCGCGTGGTGATTCACTTAGCATATAGAGAGATTGTATGCCGCGGCAGCAACTAGTAAAATCAAGGGCAGCAAACCCTTCCGTTGTACGTACGGACAAGAACCAGCTAGAGTTGGTTCATACAAATACAAGTTTTCTTTTTTGCGAAATAATACAAATATAAGTTGGAGTTTGTTCCGGACACGGATATGAATAATACGCCTGCAAAGATGATAACATCCGAGTTTTTTCTACTACAATTTTTAGGGGGTAAAAGCCATTTTATTGATCGAATTCCACAGACAGTGGAATGCAAACTGGGTCATGTGGCTGGCCAAGACACACATGACGCCCCTGAGCTAAAGTAAGAGCAAATTTAGCTATTCTATGAGCTTCAAAGTTAACTACACGACTTTCAGAAAATGAAATTACAGGAAAAAGGAACCGATCTAGCCTTGATTTCGTTGATGACGGCTCCATACACACGCTGACTGCCCTTCAGTATATCATTGACAACTTGCTTTGGGTCTGATGATATGACAAAGTTTTGAACCTGAAGATCTTGCGCCAGTGAGATAGCCTCTCGACAGGCTATAGTCTCTGTAGTTTTGCGGGATCGTATACCCCATCAGTTATTAGCTGCACATTTTTATTTCATTTTCTTTCTTCTTCTTCTTATTTTTGTTTTTGTTGTTTTTCTAATTTTTGAAATCTAACAATATATTGGATTTTTTTAATAATTCTATAAATTGGCATGATTAACGAGCTAGTCTAGTAGAGACTTACTAGGGACACGGTATTTGTTTATGTGTTCGCACATGTATTTAAGTTTCCGATCAACAATTCTAGCATGAATAATAAACCTTTATCATGAATAAGAAAATATAAAATAACAACTTATTATTGTCTCTAGGGCATATTTTCTTCAGATCCTTCTCCTCCTACCCCTGCCATGAGCGCAAACGAAAGCCTCAGCTCCTCCGTTTTGGCGACGACGGCACCTTGGTGTCGTGTTCCTTCCTTAAGGCGTCGGCTGGGGACTGCTCATGGTGGTCGAATTGCTGGTAGTTCGGAGACGACGTGAGATGGCATGTAGGTGGAGCGGCGTGGCATCAACCGTGTATGATCAACGGTGGGCCTCGGCGGCACGGTGCAGTAGAGTCTCGGCGTCGGATGCATCTTGATGGACATGTGTAGGGAGGTGGCGTTATCTCGCGTCATGGTGATGTCGACGGCAGACCTGGCATGGTTGATGCATCAGTACCTGCTCTGAAGATGGATCGGTGGAAGACGGCGGCGGCGAACTTTGAGAGTGTGCCGAACCGATGTGTGCCCTAGACCTGGCAAGAGGCTTGGTGGGTAAGGATGAAAATGGAATGGAAAGTTTCCACTTTTCCGGAGGAAAAATGGAAACGGAGAGGAAATATGAAAAGGAAATGAAAATGAATTTTTTTTATGCGGAAACGGAAACAAAAAAAGGAACTGTGTTTTCCGGTGGAACTGACGTGGAAGCGGAACTTTCCGTTTCTACTATATGCCTATGAATGCTTTGTAGCCCAACTATCAAACAACACACAATGACACAATGAGTAGAAAATAAATATGGTAGCACCCAGTTCCGTCCGTTTCGCTGCGTTTTCATCCTTATTGGTGGGGGCTTCCGGCTTTAATTGTTAGGCTTTGGTGCGAGGTCTATTTGGTATTCAGCTCGGACTTCTGGCACTCCCTTCATCAACTGGATAGGAGTAGCAACAGATGTTGCCAAGATGATGGCTTTCAGACTTACTGATATATTACTTTGTAAGGCCTTTGTGAATATAATTAATAAAATGGTTGCATTCATCGTCTAGATGCAGAAGCCGAGGGTCATCCTCCTTTAAAAAGAAAGAAGAAAAATGACATTTTTTTCCTCCCAGACTTGCTGTCTGTGCCACTTCGCTCATTCTGCCATCGCTTCCTCCTCCTCTCCATCCGCGTCCTCACTATCCGCCTCTTTTTGGGACGTCTTCATCGTGGCTGCCAAAAGCTTCAACATTCTAACATGGACGAAGCACACGATCATCGCCGCATCGAGATCCAAGTCGTCTACTCCTCACGATCAACATCCTCTGAAGCGCTCGCGAGCTCAACCTTCTTCTCTCCGAATTTGTTCTTCTACTCTTCAAGGTTGATCTTCTTCTCGGTCACCGCCATCAAGATGTTGAACCTCTCCACATTCCTTTCTCCCTACACATCATAGCGCTTTGACATATGCCTCTTTCTTTGCCAAGATGTTCGCAAACCTCTCCGTCATCTTGACTGGCGCCCCTTCTCGCTTCAACTTGGCGCGTAAATGATTGGAGCGAAGATGGTGGGGAAGCACGGGTTTTGGTGCGGAAACAATACGGTCTGCTCACAATGCACAGCCGGAGGTTCGGACTCGCGCAATGCCACCTTGGTTTGCTACCGTTTTGCGGGAAAACGAATAGGCAGATGCGTTCGTCGACAAAAACTAGACCGCGTTAATAACAAATTGCATCGGGACAGTTTGGTCAAAAAAATTGCGTGCGTTTTGAGGGTCCGCGTTGAAGATGCATGACTAGTCAAATAAAAACGTATGATGCAGTTCATCCATATATGAATCCACGATTACATCATCGATGCCAGCATAGAAGCAAACCTAAAAATCCCAAAGAGTGCTCTAACTACAACCTGTCGAACGTCCTTGCCGTTGCCGCCGGCACTGCTCGCCCTAGCCACGGGTGGGTCAATCTCACCGTCAGTCTCCTGCCCTTCCTTGTAGTTGTCATCGTCTTTCTCCTCCGTGCGGAGAGACGGCGAAACGAGAGCGAAACCCTGGAACTCGACGACTGCTGCACCGGCGTCCACGTAGTTGTCGGCGTCATCGTTGGCGGCGTAGCCGTCTTCCATACGTACCACGTAAAAGCAAAACTCATTGTCCAGCTCCACCGGCGTCTGCAGCTTCACGCAGGGGTTCTCTGCCGACAGCGTCCCGAGCATCAGGTTCCGCATGCCGATCTCGACGCAGGCGGCCACGACACTCTGGCCGGCGTATGCTCTCCCCGGGCGGACGAGGACGACGTCGGTGACGTAGAGGCGCTCGTCGGTGCTCCTAGGTGCTAGCGTCTCCTCCTCGCCGCACTTAAGCCGCGAAAACAAGGGTTGTCGTTGTAACCGCCCGTACTGTGTGTCTTTGTCCATGCTTGATGGATGCATCGGCAGAGTTGCACTGCGCGTACGTACCAGCTTCGTGATCGCCAACAAGATACCTCTGCTTGCTTTGTTCCTTTGTGCATCGACGCCTCTGCTTATATATATTGACCAGGGAGGAGTTGCCGATTCCGACTGGCCGTCGGTCTACTCTGGCCCCACCGAACCTAGTCAAATTAGGATTCGGACTGTACGAGAAGAAAAAGTACAAAGATGAGTATAAATATAAACACTGACCTATACAAAGAGAATGCAACCTCTCGATCTCCCGTGCGTACTTCGAGCTCCGACCCGGTTTCAGTCGCCGACCACGTTTTCGACCGTTTGCCGCGGCCGTGATTTGAGCCAGCCCGCCCTACGCCGATCGACCTGCGTGGTTCGGTTCCTCGCCGACGAGCTCAGCTTAGATCCGTAAAAAAAGATGCCTTTTTTCTCATCGAAAAACTCGTAAGCGAAAACACGGACCCTCCCGACGAACGAACGAGAGCTCCCTCAAATTGAAATAGCTCAGTTTTTTCTTTTCTTTGCGCAACACAAAAAGGGCAGAGAGACGCCGACTCCGGCGATCCTTTGCCACCGTACGTCGCTCGCCATGCATTATTGTCTCAAAGGAAATGATCCAACATTTCTTTACTTTGTTCTATAGAGACAGAGAAGAGAAACCGCGCGTAATCAGGAACTAATCGGGGGAGCCCGCGCGGCTGGCCATGCATGCATGTATCTACCTACGCGCGCCTGGATTTCAATCGCCAAAATTAACCTCTCTCTCTCTCTCTCTCTCTCTCTCTCTCTCTCTCTCGTAGTAGTAGTAGTATTTGCTCTCTCACTCGTAAAGTCGTAATTGATTTGCTTTCCATTTTTAGATGCTAGTACTCTACAGAGTATGATTGATTTAGTATAGATATGAACCTGGAACGTTTCATCGCCGTCAAGATCTAGTGTCCATGACATAGCTTCTCTCTTTCTTTTTTTCTGAAGTGAATTAATGTTAGGTTAACTGCATCTAGTATAGGATTGCATCAAAGATCAAACACATAACATGTGCTAAACGGTAAGAGAAACCAAAGCCATGATTGTTCATATAAAATTAACAAGGAATGGAGGAGTACCAAGAATCGCGCGGGATACCATCAACGAGCATGAAGTCTGATTCTAGGGAGAAGAAGGCGTCGGGCTGCCTAGAGGTAGGAGGATGAGAAGACCAACACGATGGACAAGGACGAGACGTCGTCGAGCACGGATGTAGAGAAGACGTGGACAGTAGTGTGCTCGTCCATCGAACCTCACCGGCGACGTACGACTAACCAAGTAAAGCACCATCTCCTCTCGCCTTCGCCGTCGTCCCAAGTCCTAAGTCGCACGCGCTCCCCGCACGCGGAAGAATGACTATTTCTAGCATATATAGAGATGGAGATTGTCTTAGAAGGCATGGTGAAGTGAACGAGGAGGTCATGGTGCCGCGGATTAGTGATGTGGCTGGTGGGGTCCCGATCCATGTGAGGAGGCAGCAGCCGCCGGATAGAAACGGGTTGGATCGTACGGAGAGCATGTGAAACGAATGGGAGAGAGGGAGTGCTGGAGTGCCTAGAACTCATCTAGATGATATTTAAAATGGTCTCATTCAGGTGACGTGTAGATGACATCACTGTTTGTTGTTCCAGGTCGTTTTTGTTTCAGGCTGGACCATAGTTTGTTTGTTTAATGGGCCAATGTTGGCGGGCTGATCATCGTGCCTTCGTGTGGGCTATTTTAGTTTGTTTGTCTGTGCGGTTGTCTGTGGGTTGTGACTTGTGAGCCTTTTTAGTTTTTTTCTTGGGCCCGTGTACAACGACAAAAGTTCTTTATTGTTTGACGTTGACGAGGGAGCCTAGAAACATGGAGCAGCTAAGCCCGTACTCTGGTTTTGTGATCATTTTCCCATTGTTGTTTTTAGTTTTTTTGTGCCATATATTATTAACTTTTTCAAACAAATCTTCTAAAAAGGAAATGTTACACAACTAGAAAAGGAAAAACATACTGTAAAAAATACGGAAATATGTAAGTACATAAAAAAGTTTATTGCATAATATATTCACCGTGTATTTTTTAGAAAATGTCAGGTATCAAAAAAGTGCACCGAGTATTTGGAAAGAGTTTGACACCATGTATTCACCATGTACTTGGAAAAAGTTGCATTTTGCAGGTTGGGGCGACTACAACTACAACAAAAATATATAAAAAAGAGAAAAAACTTTGTTGCCGCCGACAACCCCCTGACCCCTGATTGTGGTCATATTATACGTCTTGCACTTGCGGTTGGGTGGGGCGGTTGCAACTAATACAACAAAAAATTAAATGAGAAGACTTCGCTGGCGCTGACAAACCTCCTCCCGACCCCAGTTGCGGCCACATTATACGTCTTGCAGGTGCACTTGGTTATGTTGAGTTGCGGTTTGCGGTCGAATTGTAGCGATTGCAACTACAAAACAAAGAAGGCCTAAAAAAACTGAACCGATTTCATTTGCGCCCCGACCCTTGGTAATGGTCATAATAAATGTCGCGTTGTTAAGTTTGGGTGTGTTAAGTTTGCGATTGCGCTCGGGATCGGCGCCCCGACCCCGGTTGCGGTCATGTTATATGGCTTGCAATTGCGCTTGGGTGTGCTGACTTGCGATTGCGCTTGGGTTGAGGCGGTTGCAACTACAAACCTCCGCCCCGACCCCCAATTGCGGTCACGTTATATGTCTTGCAATTGCACTTGGGTGTGCTGAGTTGCGATTGCGCTCAGGTCGGGGCGGTTGCAACTACAACAAAAAAAAACTAAAAATAAAAAAAGGAACCGATCTCATCGGCGCCGACAACCCTCTGCCCCGACCCCCGTTGCGGTCATGGTATATGTCTTGCAATTGCGTTTGGGTATGTTGTGTTGCGATTGCACTCGGGCGGGTCGGTTTAACTACAACAAAAAATAACAATAAATAAAAATGGAACCCGATTTCATCGGCGCCGACAACCCTCTGCCCGGCCCCGGTTGCGGTCATGTTATATGTCTTGCAATTGCGCTTTGGTGTGCTGTGTTGCGATTGCGCTTCCGGGCGGGTCGGTTGCAACTAAAAAACTAACAATAAATAAAAAATGGAACCGATTTCATCGGCGCCGACAACCCTCCGCCCCGACCCCCGGTTGCGGTCATGTTATATGGCTTGCAATTGCGCTTGGGTGTGCTGACTTGCGATTGCGCTTGGGTTGAGGCGGTTGCAACTACAACCTCCGCCCCCGACCCCCAGTTGCGGTCACGTTATTTGTCTTGCAATTGCACTTGGGTGTGCTGAGTTGCGATTGCGCTCGGGTCGGGGCAGTTGCAACTACAACAAAAAAAAAACTAACAATAAAAAAGGAACCGATTTCATCGGCGCCGACAACCCTCTGCCCCGACCCCCGTTGCGGTCATGGTATATGTCTTGCAATTGCGTTTGGATATGTTGTGTTGCGATTGCACTCGGGCCGGGTCGGTTGCAACTACAAAAAAAACTAACAATAAATAAAATAATGGAACCGATTTCATCGGCGCCGACAACCGTCCGCTCCGACCCCCCGGTTGCGGTCATGTTATATGTCTTGCAATTGCGCTTGGGTGTGTTGTGTTGCGATTGCGCTCGGGCCGGGTCGGTTGCAACTAAAAAAAACTAACAATAAATAAAAAATGGAACCGATTTCATCGGCGCCGACAACCCTCCGCCCCGTCCCCCGGTTGCGGTCATGTTATATGGCTTGCAATTGCGCTTGGGTGTGCTGACTTGCGATTGCGCTTGGGTTGAGGCGGTTGCAACTACAACCTCCGCCCCCGACCCCCAGTTGCGGTCACGTTATTTGTCTTGCAATTGCACTTGGGTGTGCTGAGTTGCGATTGCGCTCGGGTCGGGGCGGTTGCAACTACAAAAAAAAAACAATAAAAAAAGGAACCGATTTCATCGGCGCCGACAACCCTCTGCCCCGACCCCCATTGCGGTCATGGTATATGTCTTGCAATTGCGTTTGGATATGTTGTGTTGCGATTGCACTCGGGCCGGGTCGGTTGCAACTACAAAAAAAAACTAGCAATAAACAAAAAATGGAACCGATTTCATCGGCGCCGACAACCCTCCGCTCCGACCCCCGGTTGCGGTCATGTTATATGTCTTGCAATTGTGCTTGGGTGTGCTGTGTTGCGATTGCGCTCGGGCCGGGTCGGTTGCAACTAAAAAAACTAACAATAAATAAAAAAATGGAACCGATTTCATCGGCGCCGACAACCCTCCGCCCCGACCCCCGGTTGCGGTCATGTTATATGGCTTGCAATTGCGCTTGGGTGTGCTGACTTGCGATTGCGCTTGGGTTGAGGCGGTTGCAACTACAACCTCCGCCCCGACCCCCAGTTGCGGTCACGTTATTTGTCTTGCAATTGCACTTGGGTGTGCTGAGTTGCGATTGCGCTCGGGTCGGGGCGGTTGCAACTACAACAAAAAAAAACTAACAATAAAAAAAGGAACCGATTTCATCGGCGCCGACAACCCTCTGCCCCGACCCCCGTTGCGGTCATGGTATATGTCTTGCAATTGCGTTTGGGTATGTTGTGTTGCGATTGCACTCGGGCCGGGTCGGTTGCAACTACAACAAAAAAAAACTGACAATAAATAAAAAAATGGAACCGATTTCATCGGCGCCGACAACCCTCCGCCCCGACCCCCGGTTGCGGTCATGTTATATGTCTTGCAATTGCACTTGGGTGTGCTGTGTTGCGATTGCGCTCGGGCCGTGTCGGTTGCAACTACAAAAAAAAACTAACAATAAATATAAAAATGGAACCGATTTCATCGGCGCCGACAACCCTCGGCCCCGACCCCCCGGTTGCAGTCACATTATATGTTTTGCAATTGCGCTTGGGCGTGCTGAGTTGCGATTGCGCTCGGGTTGGGCGGTTGCAACTTCAAACAAAAAAAACTCCTAAACAAAAAAAAATGGAACAACCCGAAAAAAGAAAAGAAAAATAGAAAAATGGAACAAGATTTCCACCTGTAGAGACAAAGAAAAACCCGCCGCGCTCTATGTACTGCAGCCGCCAACGATAAGAAGAAGAAAAAGGAGTCTTGTCGTATATTGTAGTAGTATATGTACCTTCTCTCCTCTCCTATGTACTTAACCGATCCATCCACATGCACATCCACATCAGGGCCTGACGGAAGTGCGAGGAGGCTGCAGCCCATACAACAAAAAACAACAGATGGGCTGCCAGCGGGACAACACATGGGCCGCGCCACCCCGTCGGGCGAAGTCTCCACCTGGACACACGAATCGTGGAGCGTTTCGATCTGACGGCCACAAAAACAAATGAGTCCAAAGAAAAAAACATTCGAATGAGTTTTAGCAAATCCGATCTAAAATAACGCAGGTTGTTTCCAATCCGTAGGCTTTATTGTCTAAATATTGTATACAGGTACCTCTATCCAGCAGCTTGCTTGATTGGTTTCGTTATGTAATCATCTTTTTTCTTTCCAATGGCTCTCGTATTATATAGCTTGGTTTCCTTACTTTCACATTTGCTCAAGTAAGCCTCGTATTATGAGAAAATATTATACATTTTTACCGACGTATTATATTATACCTGGTATGTGCTTTTCAGAACATGGCTCTGGCTCCAGTTTCTAGTGGCAAGTTTGAAAACAGCCCAAAAATCCTGAAATGAGATGCATACATATGAAGTTGATAAGCAACTGCCAGTTGCTTGTTTCTGTTCAAACGTGGCCTGGAGGACTGCAGTAGCATTTTGCTTTGCATGGTACTAGATAGGCCACCTATGGGAATTCTGGTTGGTTTCAAAAGACAACCAGCAAATACTACTAGTTAGTTTGTACGTATTATATACTGAAATGAATGAACTAGCTAACAACATTCATGGAGATTGGAGAATAATCAAAGAAGCAAACATTCATTCATTCATGGGAAGCAAGGATTCAACAAAGCCAATCTGTTGTTGGTACAATCCAATGTTTACAACTCCTCCCTGCTGACAAATTAACTAATCAGTTTACAACATTTAACCAATACACAAAACTGGTAGCGACACAACGTTTTGGCAGCGCCGCAACAACACCATTATCTTTGACAAACTGGAGACAAATCACCATCAAACTGGAGAATACAGATCCAAGCAATACCAGTTACATACATACTGAGCGAGCTAACACTCAGAATAGCAAGTAGACATTCATGTTCAACCAACCGTTGGCCAACGCCAACCCAAGTCAGAAACCAAGTCTCGGATGCAACAACACCATCTTGACAAACTGGTCGCACAGCCTGCCACCAACGTAGCAAACACAGCAGGATCACCATCAAATTCCACACTGCATGTGGAAATAAAACAAAAATAGGAGTAGTGCACAAGTAGTTCCAAAAGCATGCAAAACAAGAAGTTCCAAAAGCAATGTATCATAGGAATGCAGGAAAGAGTACCACTTTTTTCATCAAAAAGATTAGACAAGCAAACAAATGCTAGAACTTAAACAACAATTGCGGAAACTATGGCACCAGTTAACAAGCATTTTTATGAAGGCCAGTCACCACCGTAACACTTGCAGTACATAAAAGCCTTCCTATTAAAAATAAAGTAATAAACAAACATGTAGAGTGTACAAAAAGCCTGGAGCAGCCCCATATCCAACGATATAGCAGCAAATATAGTGGTACAATCAGCATGCACTAACCAGCCAGTTTCAGCGCACGATGGTCGTGGCCACACATACTTCATCAACATTGAGTACCAAGCTCAGTTCAACACAAGCAAAGAACCAAAAGATATATCTACCTCTGATCGTACGTTTCAGACACACCAACATGGCAGATAAACTAAATCAAATACAGAGATTGGGATTCTCATGCATGCCTGCTAAGTTATCCTCCTCACTCTTGTTTATGCGTGCCCACAACTGATCCCAATTATATCTTGCACCTGTGCCTCGCCCAAAGAAAAGAAGATGGTCAATTCCAGTAGAGTCCAGAAGTGTTCTTTAATTATTTCTGACATAATGCATCAGTGCCGCCAACTAGACGGTTTAGTTTGCAGGTATGCTAACAGCACTAGTAGAAAACCACCAATCAGTCCCGGTTCGTAAGGGCCTTTAGTCCCGGTTCGGGAACCGGGACTAATGGGTCGTTACTAATACCTCAACCCATTAGTCGGTTCAAACACGAACCGGGACCAATGAGCTCCACGTGGCCCCTGCGCCGAGCCCAGTCGGGGCCTTTGGTCCCGGTTGGTGGCTCAACCGGGACCAAAAGGCGCCCACGTGTCTGCATTCGATGGCCTGGTTTTTGTTTTTTTAAAGGAGGGGGTTGGGGGTTTTGGGGGTTAATTTAGGTGTTTCTGTTAGCTAGCTAATTAATAGAGAGAAGTGTCCTCTCTTAATTATGTCCGTGCTTGCTCGGCGCCACGTAGTAAATATACATAAGTGACCGAGAGAACCATTCAGTCTGAAGTTAGTCATGCATACCGAGAGAAGTGATCGATCGACCTCTCCTTCTCTAGAGATTGGTCGAACAACAAGTTTTACTGGCTACATACATGTACAATCTATATAAGATCTCTTAATTACAAACCACTAGCATTTGAATTCAAGTTCCACATGGTATTCTCGGCTTTCTTGATGGCGTGTTCAAGAAAGAATCCCGCCAATTCCTCTTGAATTGCTTTCATGCGATCTGGTGGTAGGAGTTCATCCGCATCTGCCAAGTCTAATTAATTTGAAGAAGGGGTTAATTAATACATATATATGAATGAAACTCAACAGAAATGATGGTGTAATAAAATGAAATTGCGAATATTATTGCTTACGCACTTCATATTGTCTTCTAGAGTAGCCCGCTTGTTTTTCAATGTCGCGTTGTGGATGAACTACGCACACGTAGTATCCACAGAAATCATTCCTTCCTCCTGCCACAAGCACTTTACGAGAAATAGAGGTCAATCAAACTGATAATGAAGCATTATATAAATGGCATTGATGAAAGTATAGCTATAGAATCAGCGGAGATCGCGCCGAAGAGTACTTACTTTGGTATGTATATCGCAGCTCCTTGGCAGTCCCGAGCTTGTGCGGTGAACTGTTTCCAAACCCTGCAAGACAAAGAAAATATTTGTTATTACTTGAGATATCAAGAAATGAACAAAAAGTTGCCGATATGGTGCGATAATGATCGATTGAACTTACTTGCTGAGCATTTCAGTCATCTCCGCATAGGTGCTGGGATCTTTCCGTCTGGAGTCTAAGACGGTTACTAGTCCACGCTCAAGCTTAATCTCCAGAAGAATATAGTGGTACCTACACGCAAGCATAACTCATCAATTACATTAACCTCGCTCGAGTAATAAGGAAAACCGAATATGCACACGACAGTAACACTCACGGGCCGTGGTAAGGAAAGAGTATGGTATCTTTGTTTTGATTTTTGATCAATGATTGTAGCAAGTTGTCCTCGGCCTCTTCGGCGCGCTTTTTAACCAGAAAAACATCTATGATATTTGTGTTAATGAACCCAATATCATAGATTTCATTTTTTTGCACTCGACGATCTTCAATCTGCATAATATATTGAGGATAATTAATTATAAATACATGCAATGAAAGAGCCGAGCTATATATACAGACTAATGACAGAAATAGTACTTACAGGCAGTAGCAAAAGACCATTAATTTATCGAGGGCCTTTTGATTGAAGAACTCGAAGAACTCCTCAAATGGAATAGCCAACAGATCATTTGAAACGAGGTCGTGCTCCTCTTTAATATTCAGATACAAAGTGTTCGTCCCCTCAGACTCTCTGCAGGTTTTCATGTACCAACTGTGGAATCATCGCATCATTGTTGTCGAGACTTTTCATCTTTGACGAGAGGCTTCCGTACTCAGTATCTAAATAAGTCCACCTCCATGAAATCAGGAAGTGCATCGTCAGGCAGGTAATCTCCAAGATTGCCATAACCGGCCACCGTGCCCGGAGGATTAGACACATTCAGCGGGGGGCACGATTGCTGTGCTTGTTCGCCGAGCTGGGCAATTTTTTCCCCTTTGCCCGTTGTTCTTTTGACCTTTTATCACTGACAGTAGTTCCCGACCGCTTGGCTTGGAGATATGTCATTCAGATGTCGCTCATAGTTGGTTCTCGGCGGAGACTTTGGTGGTTTCCTCAGGGCATCGAGAGTGCGCTTTGCTTTCACCGGATCTACCTTCTCCTCCGGAGGTGGATGTATCTTTGCTTTAACCCCTTCAAAGAACTCCTTCACTTGGGTCTGCACGATCGTATCGTTTTCCTCCTTGCTCCTCTCATACGGTAACTTCTCTACAGGCTTTAGAGGTGGACCGTATCTGTATTGCCTCTCTCTTCTTGTGCTGCTAGACGCCGGAGCAGACGGAGCGGCTGCGGCGTCTGTCTTCCTTCGTGCTTGCTTACGAGGCGGAGGAGAAGGACTACGACGCGTCGGAGCAGCCGGGGCGGGGGCGGGTCTCTTCCGCCCTTGCTGGCGAGGCGGAGAAGGAGGAGGCGGAGTGCCGCCACGCGCCGGAGAAGGGGGCGGAGTGCCGCCACGCGTGCCCTGATCTTCACTCGCCGGAGGAGGAGGCGGCGGAGGAGGCGGAGTGCCGCCATGCGTGCCCTGATCGTCACTCGCCGGAGGAGGAGGCGGTGGAGGAGGCGGAGTGCCCTGACTCGCGGATGAGGAGGAGGAGGCGGGCGTCCATTCGAGAAGGTCGATGAGCTCCTTCCGCCATAGGCATGGAGTCTTGAGCGAGAACCCAGCCTAGTCTCCCCTTCACCGGTAGGGTGCTCAAGCTCGAGGTCCTCAAATCCTCCGTTATTTCATCCACCATCACCTTAGCAAATCCTACCGAATCGGTGGCGGTGATAAGTTGTGCGGGTCCACTAGGATAAACTTGGCCAACAACCGCCTTGACCTTCAAATTCATGCATCGCGCCATAATGTGGCAATTTTGAGACTCCGTGATACCATCCACGGGATAGCTGGCAGAGCCGTCAAGACATGCTCCGCTGAAGAAGCTCGGTGGAAGCAACGCTGCTTCTGCGCTGAGATGGCGGGTAGCGGGGAAGCTTGGCATGTCGTTTGTTGCGATCTGCTGCTTCTCGTTCCTCTTCTCGATCCTCTAGCCCCATTACCCTTCCAAGCAGCGCCTGCATTTGGTCATGCTCCACTTTCTTCCTCCTCTCGTGGGTTTTGTAACCCCCTGCGTCCGGAAAACCAACCTTCCACGGAAGCGAGCCTGGCGTGCCTCGTGTCCGTCCAGGGTGCTCGGGATTCCCAAGGGCCATTGTGAGCTCGTCCTTCTCCCTGTTTGGAAGGAACGTCCCTCGCTGCGCAGCATCAATATATTGTCGAAGTTTCTTGACTGGTGTTTGCAGTTGCTCGTTCGTCCACTGACACTGCCCTGTTACAGGGTCCAAGGTTCCGCCAGCCCCGAAGAACCAAGTCCGGCAGCATGCGGCGGCCGCGATCGTCTCTGGTTCGATCCCTTTTCAAGCAGATCATGCTCAGCCTTGGACCACTTAGGCGGGCTTTGAGGTAGCCACCGACCCGTGCGATGGTGAAGCGTCTTCTTCGCAGCATTTTTCTTGTTTGTCTCCGACATCTTCTTACTCTTTTCCGATGTCATGTGGGCCACAAATGCGGGCCAGTGATCTTTGATCTTCTCATATTTGCCGATGAATTCTGGTGTCTCTTTTTTCTTGACAAACTGGTTCAGCTCTTTCCTCCACCTCCTCATTAGGCCAGCCATCTTCTTAAGAGCACAAGACTTGATTAATTGCTCTTTAACTGGCTTCTCCGGATCCTCCTCTGGCGGTAGGGTGAAATTTGCCTTCAGCTCATTCCAAAGATCTTCTTTCTGCATATCATTGACATAAGACACCTCAGCGTCTTCATCCTTAGCAGGCTTATACCATTGCTGGATGCTGATCGGGATCCTGTCCCTAACAAGAACCCCGCACTGAGCAGAAAATGCCTTCTTTGTCGGTTGGGTTCAATCGGTTCGCCGTCGGGCGCGATTTCTATGATCTCAAACTTTTCATCCGAGCTCAACTTTTCTTCGGGCCTCGTCTCCGTGCGAAGTTGTGCTCGATCCGAGGGCTAGAAATTATAAGGAAGAAAGACGACAGTACTTAATATGTGTACATATACCAAAACAATGGATGCATCAATTAACTTGTCGCACGGGCTTAACTAATATATATATACCTGGCGAACTCGGTTCGGTGACTCGCTCGCACGGTCTCCTTCGTCTTGTACCTCCATTGTGTCACGGAGCCATCATGAACATAGTCCTCCTCTTGTACCGGCATTAATGAGTGAAGCCATCATAATCATAGCCCTCTTCTTCATCCATCGACCAGCGGTGTCGATGAGAAATGACGCAACATCATCACTTCCATTTGCGATTATTTCCCCCAACATCGCTTCTGTTTCTTCGTCTCGGGAGTGCTCCATAGTTTCTGCAAATATTGACAACATGTCAATTATTATTCAACATCGTTTTCTCTCTAGGGTTTGGGTGTCCTCGAGAGTTTTGGTCGGCGAGAGGGCCGAGGGGCTGCTGCAGTTGTATCTAGAGGGGTTAATTATATCGACAACGACGCGACATACATATACATATCGGGAGGGGTATCGGTACCACCCCTCGTGTTTAAGTTTCTTCTTTCTCCTTTCCTTTCTTTCTTCTTCTCCTCTTCTTTTCTTCTTCTCCCTCGAGAAAGGAAAATAATTAAGGAAAAGGAAGAAAGAGGAAGAAGGAAGAAGAAGAAGAAGAAGAAGAAGTAAAGAAGAAAAAAAAGGAGAAGAAGAAGAAAGGAATAGAGGAGAAGAAGAAAAATAGAATTTTTTCTTCTATTTTTCTTCTTCTCCTCTATTCCTTTCTTCTTCTCCTCTTCTTTTCTTCTTTTTCCTCTTCTTATTTATTTCTCCTCTTCTTCCTCTCCTCTTTTCTCCTTTCTTCCTCTTCTTATTTTCCTTCCTCTCATTCTTTTCTTCTTCTTCTTCCTTCTTCCTTCTTCCTCTTTTCTTCCTTTTCCTTATTTTACTTTCTCCTCTACACTAACCTAAAATGCACTAACCTAAAATCGATCGATATCTACTAACAACCTAAATATAAAATTAATACATATATGAAAAAACATATATAAACAAAAAAATGCTATGAACATTATATTCATACATACATATATAGCCACATCCATTCATCACATATATATATAGCTACCACATACATATATACATTATACATATGAAAAAATGCAATGAACAAAAAAATACACTTATGAAAAAATACTATGAACATGTACACATATATATACATACAAACACATATACACAAAAATGCAAAAAAATGCTATGGAGGAAAATGCAGGGCAGGGCGGTGGGGGGCGTGGCAGCATGAGGCGGGCGTGTGTGGCTGAGACAGGGAAGGGGCGGCAGCTGGCGGGTGCAGCAGCTGGCGGCGGCATGTGGACGCAGCAGGGCGCTGGACGGAGGGGCGCGGGAGCAGGCTATGCTCACAGGGGGCGGCGGCGACGGCAAGGTGGAGTAGGGGCGTCGGGCGGCGACGGCGACGAGGAGGAGCAGGGGGCGTCGGGGGAGAAGTGGGCGATTTGGCCGGAAACTGCTAAGTGCTGCTTATATAGCACAGCCTTTAGTCCCGGTTGGTGGCACCAACCGAGACTAATGCCCCCTTTAGTCCCGGTTGTAGCCACCAACCGGGACCAAAGGCCTCTTTTTCGGCAGCCCAAAGGGCGGGAAGCTGCGGCCTATGGTCCCGGTTGGTGGCTACAACCGGGACTAAAGCCCCCCCTTTAGTCCCGGTTGGTGCCTCCAACGGGACCAAAGGCCTCGCTGCCAGCGTCGGGGCCAAAGTTTAGTCCCACCTCGCTAGTTGAGAGGGGCGCAGTGGTTTATAAGCCCCACCGCCGCTCCCTCTTGAACTCCTTTGAACTTCAGCTTATGGGCCAACTTGCTCCCGTTGCTGTTGGACCTTGGGCCTTCTGGGCCTGAATCTCGGCCCAAATAGGGATACCGGTCGTATTCAGGCCGTGGCGGCCCGATGGGTGGCATTTTTTTCTTGCTTTATTTAATTTATTTTGTTTCTACTTACAACAAAATACTTATTGTTGTTTTTTGTTTTGTTTTCTGCATTATTTATTTTCTTTTGTTTTTGCTCTATTTTTAAATCTTTTTGCTTCTAGTTTTAGGAAAATTATAAACTTTCTGTTAGTGCCATTACTAATTTTCAAATTTGAAAACACTTTTTTGTTTTCTTTCTTGCTTTATTTAATTTATTTTGTTTCTACTTACAACAAAATACTTATTGTTGTTTTTTTGTTTTGTTTTCTGCATTATTTATTTTCTTTTTTTTTGCTCTATTTTTTAAATCTTTTTGCTTCTAGTTTTAGGAAAATTATAAACTTTCTGTTAGTGCCATTACTAATTTTCAAATTTGAAAACACTTTTTTTTGTTTTCTTTCTTGCTTTATTTAATTTATTTTGTTTCTACTTACAACAAAATACTTATTGTTGTTTTTTGTTTTGTTTTCTGCATTATTTATTTTCTTTTGTTTTTTGCTCTATTTTTAAATCTTTTTGCTTCTAGTTTTAGGAAAATTATAAACTTTCTGTTAGTGCCATTACTAATTTTCAAATTTGAAAACACTTTTTTGTTTTCTTTCTTGCTTTATTTAATTTATTTTGTTTCTACTTACAACAAAATACTTATTGTTGCTATTTTTAATTATTACGAGGGCGAACCATAAGACATTTCAAATGAACTCTGAAAAAGTTGAAAGTTGGCATGGTATCATAAATTGACCCACACATAGCATGTGCATGTACAAAACGAAAAATGGTATCATACTCATCGGTTACAATATAATGGTATCATAAGCGAACAATAGTTGCGGAGAAAGTCTTCACTTTTTCTTCGCTTGTGTCATTTGCTTATTGCGCCATGGATAATCTTCATCGTTTATCGGGATCTTTGGGGTCAGCCTTGACTTTAAAGGAGGAATTTCATGAAACTTTTCATAATCTTGAGACATGTCTCATCTTGTCCTCCACTCCCACGCTGTCCCTTTTTCCGAAAGAACTATGTGGCGCTTTGGCTCATCGTATGATGTATTTGCTTCCTTATCTTTTCTCTTTCTCGGTCTCTGGACATGTCCTTCACATAGATAACCTGTGCCACATCATTGGCTAGGACGAGCGGTTCGTCGGTGTACCCAAGATTTTTCAGATCCTTGTTGTCATTCCGCATTGTGGGTCTACACTGCATACCCGCCTCGACAGATTGACCCATTTGCACTTAAACAAAGGGACCTTAAAATCATGTCCGTAGTCAAGTTCCCATATGTCCACTATGTAACCATAATATGTGTCCTTTCCCTCTCGGTTGTTGCATCAAAGCGGACACCGCTGTTTTGGTTGGTGCTCTTTTGATCTTGGTCAATCGTGTAAAATGTATTCCCATTTATCTCGTATCCTTTCCAAATCAATACGGTCAAAGATGGTCCCTGGATAACAAGTACAGCTCCTCACAAACAGTGCTGTCACCTCGTCGTGCTTCCAACCAACTGCTGAAAGTCTGATGTGTTCACATGTAATCCGATCGTCGCCTTTGCTCGGGTGTTTGAAGCGCAGATTGTTCTTGTGTTCATCGACATACGGGTCACCAAGGTAGAGTTACGTAGAAGCTGTGTAGTGGGCTTGAGACCAAGAATATCCGTCCTGCATATTATTGAGTCCTTTCCAAGCGTGCCTTTTCGGTCAGTCTCCCCTCATACCGCGATTTAGGGAGACCTATCTTCTTAAGGCCAGGAATGAAGTCAACACAAAACCCGATGACATCCTCTGTTTGATGGCCCATGGAGATGCTTCCTTCGGCCTAGCGCGACACGGACATATTTCTTTAGGACTCCATGAACCTCTCAAAGGGGTACATATTGTGTAGAAATACGGGCCCGAATGACAATCTCGTCAACTAGATGAACAAGAACGTCGTCATGATATTGAAGAAGGATGGTGGGAACACCAGCTCAAACCGACAAGACATTGCACCACATCACTCCTTAGCCTTGGTATGGTTTCGGATCGATCACCTTCGAGATATTGCATTGAGGAATGCACATAGCTTCACAATGGCTAATCGGACGTTTTCGGTAGAAGCCCCTCAATGCAACGGAAGCGATTGCGTCATAATCACGTGGCGTCATGAGACTTTAGGTTCGAAACTTTTTCTCTGCCATATTTATTATTCCTTTTATATTCGACGAGAAGACAGTCGGGACCTTCATACTAAGCAGGCATTCAAAGAAGATTTCCTTCTCTTCTTTGGTAAGAGCATAGCTGGCAGGACCTTCATCTTGCTTTGGAGGCATGCCGTCTTTTTCGTGCAAAGCGTTGCAGGTCCTCCCGTGCCTCAGCTGTATCTTTTGTCTTCCCATACACGCCCAAGAAGCCTAGCAGGTTCACGCAAAGGTTCTTCATCACGTGCATCACGTCGATCGAAGAGCGGACCTCTAGGTCTTTCCAGTAGGGTAGGTCCCAAAATATAGATTTCTTCTTCCACATGGGTGCGTGTCCCTCAGCGTCACTCGGAACAGCTAGTCCGTCGGGACCCTTTCCAAAGATTACGTGTAAATCATTGACCATAGCAAATACGTGATCACCGATGCGCATGGCGGGCTTCTTCCGGTGATCTGCCTCGCCTTTGAAATGCTTGCCTTTCTTTCGACATTGATGGTTGGTCGGAAGAAATCGGCGATGGCCTGTACACATTCTTCCCGCAGCTTGCGGTATATACTATCGATGTCAAGTAAGCAGTGCATGCATGCGTGGTATCCCTTGTTTGTCTGTCACGAAGGTTCTTGAGAGCGGGCCAATCGTTGATGGTCACGAACAGCAACGCCTTTAGGTTAAATTCCTCTGTTTGTGCTCATCCCACGACGTACACCGTTTCCATTCCACAGCTGTAAAAGTTCTTCAACTAATGGCCTTAGGTACACATCAATGTCATTGCCGGGTTGCTTAGGGCCTTGGATGAGAACGGCATCATAATGAACTTCCGCTTCATGCACATCCAAGGAGGAAGGTTATACATACATAGAGTCACGGGCCAGTGCTGTGATTGCTGCTCTGCTCCCGAAAGGATTAATGCCATCCGCGCTTAAAGCAAACCATCGTTCCTTGGCTCACTTGCAAACTCATCCCAATATTTCTCTCGATTTTTCTCCACTGCGACCCGTCGGTGGTGCTCTCAACTTCCGTCTTTCTTACGGTCCTCACTGTGCCATCGCATCAACTTGGCATGCTCTCCGTTTTCGAGCAGACGTTTCAACCGTGGTATTATAGGAGCATACCACATCACCTTCGCAGAACCCTCTTCACGGGGCTCGCCGTCAACATCACCAGGTCATCTCGTCGATCTTATACCGTAATGCACCGCATACCGGGCATGCGTTCAGATCCTTATACGCACCATAGTAGAGGATGATCATTAGGGCATGCATGTATCTTCGCACCTCCAATCCTAGAGGGCATCGACCTTCTTTGCTGCGTATGTCTTGTCGGGCAATTCGTTATCCTTTGGAAGCTTCTTCTTCAATATTTTAAGTAGCTTCTCAAATCCTTTATCGAGCACAAGACATTCTCGCCTTCCTTTCGCAGCAATTCGAAGACGGTACCTAGCTTTGTGTTGCCATCTTCGCAATTGGGGTACAACCCTTTTTGTGGTCCTCTAGCATGCGATCGAACTTCATCTTCTCTTTTGACTTTCGCATTGCGTCCTTGCATCGACAATGACCGGCGGAGATCATCATCATCGGGCACATCATCTGGTTCCTCTTGATCTTCAGCAGCTTCTCCGTTGCAGCATCATCGTGCACATCGTCGGTTCCTCTTGATCTTCGGAGCATCACCGTATTCAGGGGCACATAGTTGTCATCGTACTCTTCTTCTTCGCCGTCTTCCATCATAACCCCTATTTCTCCGTGCCTCGTCCAAACATTATAGTGTGGCATGAAACCCTTGTAAAGCGGTGGGTGTGCAGGATTTTCCGGTCGAGTAAGACTTCAGTATTCCACATATAGGGCATGGACAACACATAAAACCATTCTGCTTGTTTGCCTCAGCCACTTGAGAAAATTATGCACGCCCTTAATGTACTCGGAGGTGTGTCTTGAACCGTACATCCATTGCGGTTCATCTGTGTGCATTATATATAATTAAGTGTGTCAAAAATCATTAGAGATCATGAATAGATAATTAATTAAGTGACCAAATTTATAGAAGTTCATCATCACATTAAAACCAAAGTACATACATAGTTCTCATCTAACAACATAAAGCTCTGCAGAGCATCTAAATTAATTAAACCATACACTGAAACTATGTAAAACATTTCAATGCGAAAACAAATGCGATCATAATCGCAACCAATGTAACAACTGATCCAACGACATAATGATACCAAGCCTCGGTATGAATGGCATATTTTCTAATCTTTCTAATCTTCAAGCGCATTGCATCCATCTTGATCTTGTGATCATCGACGACATCCGCAACATGCAACTCCAATATCATCTTCTCCTCCTCAATTTTTCTAATTTTTCCTTCAACAAATTGTTTTCTTCTTCAACTAAATTTAACCTCTCGACAATAGGGTCGGTTGGAATTTCGGTTCAACAACCTCCTAGATGAATAAAATCTATGTCACGTTGGTCGGCATAATTGTCATAAATAATAAATGAACCAATAGTTATGAAAAGATAATATATACCACATCCGAATCATAGAGCGGGGACGAGGGCCGACGGAGGCGGATACCAAAACCATCGCACTATATAAGATGCAATAATAAAAGTAAGAAAATTATACAAGTATATATCTATCTAAACATACAAATAAGAATATTTTTCCTTTGGAAAGAAGATAAGAACAAGAGGCTCACCACGGTGGTGCCGCCGATGAGATCGGTGCGGGTGATCGGCGGCGTTGAAGGCGGGATGGGGCGTGACGGACCGCTAAACCTAGACAAATATGGAGGAAAATGGAGCTTGGCGGTCGAGCTTGGAGAGGAGAAACCTTAAGTAGTGTGGCTCGGGCATTCCATCGAACACCTTGTGTGCATATGAGGTGAGCTAGAGCACCACCAAGCCCTCTCCCCTCGGCCGTAAAAAAAGCAGAGCGGTGTGCTCTGCTGTTGCACGGGGTATATATAGGCACCACCATTGGTCCCGGTTGGTCGCACGAACCGGGACTAAGGAATTCCTTTGGTCCCGGTTTGTGCCACGAACCGGGACGAATGGTTGTGGGCCAGAGCGGGGATCATTGGTCCCGGTTCATCCCACCAACCGGGACCAAAGGTCGACGAACCGGGACCAATGGCCCACGTGGCCCGGCCGGCCCCGGGGCTCACGAACGGGTCCGATGCCCCCATTGGTCCCGGTTCTGGATTGAACCGGGACTAATGGGCTGGACCGGCCTGGACCATTGCCCCCTTTTCTACTAGTGCAGGCTAGCATGAAATTATTGTGGCGGAAGTACCATGTTCTGTTTGTCAGAACAGGTGGTTGAAAATGATGTCAGATTAAGACTATAAGGGTACCTATAGCTGGTGATTCAATCTAGAAGCAAAGCAGAGCAATGCAAACAGAGAAAAGCATGAGGTTCTCACTTCTCAGGGATGAACTTGCCCCCCTATGTTCTAGAGAAGAGAACATATTGGCATTATAGATACAGTTGTGTTGGCTGCTCCTCCATTCAGCAAGACCCTCGGGGAACAACATGGCAATCTCCTTCCTAGCATGGCATTCTCAATCAAGCCGCTTCCATCTGGATGATGCAAATAACAAGTTCGTTGTGCACAATATATGTATACAAAGAAAGGATGCATCAAATGGGCCACCAACAGATAGCAGGTTCCTAGTGCACAGAGTGAATTATTTACCAAAAGAGACACCTTATTATGGTATTATTTTTCTGAGATCAAAAAACAAGATTAAACTGTGGATATCAACATGGCTCAGACATTTAAGGAAGGAATTAGCATCATTAGCTCTCAAGCCTGGCAGGGCAAAAGCTTTTAGGCGACAACTGCAAATGTTTTGAGAAAAAAAACCTTAATTTTATCATCATCATTGATTTCCTCAATTTCAAATCAACTACAACAAATATTATACCATGGCTAAGTATGCAAAGCAGGAAATTGTAATCACAAAGACAGCTCAGTGTACCGAATAACATCA
This sequence comes from Aegilops speltoides, assembly GCA_021437245.1. Lineage (NCBI taxonomy): Eukaryota > Viridiplantae > Streptophyta > Magnoliopsida > Poales > Poaceae > Aegilops > Aegilops speltoides. The sequence continues at coordinate 63,177 of JAHHZJ010003656.1, forward strand.
CAGGTTCCTATCAAATGTGAAACGTCCAAGATCTCTCTCTCTCTCTCTCTCTCTCTCTCTCTCTCCACACAATGTAGCATCTCTGGTCATATTTAGGAGTGCCTATTGACATGTTACTATAGAGCATCAATTAGGAGAAATAATTTCAGAACCATCTTTGACATTGTTCTGTATTGGTAGCAGGACAAGCTAGTTGTTTTGAGTTCCTATTGGTACCTTCAATGTTCATAGCCGAGGCCGAACCACACCGTCCCCAATGATAGTGGAGACGAGAGCTGGCTGAACCCACAACCTCTGCAGGCCGAGGCCGCCCCCTTGGGCTCGAGATTGGTCACCGGATCCTCACCTCCCTGTTGTAGTCGAGCACGGCCCTGACCATCCATTCAATCAGAGAACACAGCACAAGTGATCATGGGCAAAAAGCAACAAAATCATCCATGCCATACATAACTTAGGGCATGCATTTAGCAGCGCAGCATGGTGAAAGAGCAATCATATTAGCATGCAACTAGCTAACAGTGTGCTCGAAACAGATCATCACAGTAGAACCAATCAACTCATATCATGCTATGCTACTTAGCTAAACAATATGCTTCAGATCTGACTGGCAGAATTATGAAGAAATCAACATGTTAAACAGTTTAGGCATTATAAAATAGTAGCATGGGGTGGGGTGTGGCATCAATAGCATTTGAAAAACAGTTTATAACACCATGCTAGGAAGCACAAAAAGAATGATAAGAGTAATGTATCACAAGAATGCACCATTGCTAGTCCTGGTAGAAGGTGACGTCCTAAACGACATCAATAGTTGAGTGATGCTATTGACAAGTATTGCTTCCAGTAATAATAGCATTGGCTCGATGCATGAGCGTTGCAACATATTGCCTTCGAAAAAAATAAGGAATCAGTAGCAGCACATAGTTCCATTTTATTCTATTTCATGAGAAGCAAGCAAACCCCCCAAATAATGCTAAAACTTGTAATTTTGTGTGCCTTGTCACGAGAATAAGGAACTGAGCAGCAAGTCGAGGTTTATTCTCCAGGAACCACCAGAGAATCATCTATCGATTCAATTGAGGCCAAACCAAACACCTAGGTAGCCCACTACAAGAAATATGTCAACTTATGACCTTCTGTCAATGACCCTCGAAGAATTGGTCATAAATTTATGACCATTTTAGACCAATTGGTCAAAAGCTGTTCAGGGGGCTCCAAACCCTAAACCATTGCGACCATTTTGGTCAGAAAGGTCGTAATTTCCTTACATGAAATGGTCACAAAGCAAACAGTGCTAGTCCGCTGCCTTATTTCTAGTTGTTAATGACCAATATAGATGGTCATAGCCTTGTAGATTGTGGTGGGTTGTGATGACTAGGCGCCATCTCATCAGTTTTGCCTATGTGTCATGTCCATGTGGCAGTTTTTGCCCTAGGTTGTGAAGCAACCTATATTTCTATCATTCCCAAAATTCCCAAAAAAATCTCATAAATTGTTTGGGGCATATCTTCATCAAATATGTAAAAATCCTTCCTTGCCTAGTTCAAAACTAATTCAACAATATTCATTTTCCTATTCTGTTCACAACAACACTTTATGAAGAAAGTGCTATTTATATATTCTTGATTGCCCTCGAATTTTTGGGCACTCTTTCCTATCAAATCATTACCGCATGACAAAATTCAGCTCCATTTGCCTAGCAAATTTTCTTGACAAATTTCCAAAGTTTTTGTCCACCTAGAAGCATTGTGAAGGAAGTACCTTTTTATATCTCTAAATGACATGAAATTTATACAGTTCCTTCATATGCCCAAATTATCACCCTCCTCCAAATTGCAGCTCAGTAAAATCATCTATGTGAGCCCAAGTTCAATTTATATTTTATGGCCAAATTGGCACGTTGCAAAGCAAGTGTTATATAGACCCTCCTATTACCCTCAAACTTTTGGGCACTCTTCCATACCAAAATCATTGCCACATGATAATATTCAGCTCAATTTTCCTAGTAAATCTTTCTCGAAATTTCCAAATTTTCTACCTCGAGAGAAGCTTTGTGAAGTAAGTACTAGCTAGGCTTACCCAAATGATCTGAAAATTTACCAGTAGCATGACCATATCTAAGTAACTTACCTGCACCAATTTTGAGCTCATTTCATTCATCCAATCTCTCTCACTAGTTTTCCCAAGTTTCTGTCCATAGAAGAGCATTGTGAAGGAAGTACTACTTTGGCATGTCCAAATGGTATCAATTTTCTACAATGCTTTCCTATGCCCAAATAACCATCCTCCGCAAAATTTCAGCTCACTCCATTCATTATTTTGAGCCCAGCTTCAACATTCATATTTTTGTCCAGCGTGGTACTTTGCAAAGCAAGTACCACCTAGGATCCTCCTTTTGAGCTAAAAATTTGTGAACACATTCTCCTTAGTAGATGATCATCCTCAGCCAAAACTCACGCCCATTGGCTATGTGCATTTCCCGTACCGCTAATCAAACACTTGGCTGCTAATTCATGTTTGAGCATCGATCGGTCTTCTCGTGAGAATCTTATGTTGTAATTTTCTTCCTAGCACCAACCTGGGGAGTGCCCAACCTACTAGACATGCCTAAGCCGCCCAGAACACATGGCAACATTATGGTCACGCGGTGACCACGCGACGGGCATGCGAGTTTACGTGCTCTAGAGTTGAGGCCATCGGCCACCGCCCAAACCTCTATGTATCGCCACCAAACCATGTATTTATGATTAAATAGGTCCTTATGTACCTAGAAATGATTTTTGGAAAAAATAAATAGCAAACTATGAGGCAGCTGCAGTTCAAATTTGACCCGCTTCCAGCTGAATCGGCTGAAATTTGTCTTTTTCACGAGAGGTGGATCAAAACGTTTTTCACCCAACCATTTTGTCAATTGTGAATTAAATATGTCCTAGTATTTTAGAAAAATGATTCGGTCCAATTTTGCAACAATTATTTGGTAGTTCCTTCACAGAAAAACCTCCTTTCGGGCACTCGAAAAATGAAAAATGGTTTTTTCGTCCAACAAAAATGAAAACTTCCTTAGGCAACATTGTTTGCCATTCCAATATGCACCCTTGTGCACAATATGAGATTATTTGAACAAACTATGCCATGAATGTGGCCATAAGATTGATCATTTAGCTTGAAAGCCATGAATCTTCACACTTGATAGCTCATTTCTGAGAACACTTTTTTAAAATAATTACCGTATTACAAGTTTATTATTTTTCCTGGAAACTTGGTCACATATAATGACACAATGCGAAGGTTTTCCAATTTTTTGATTTTTTTTGAATTTTTTATGCCCGTTTCAAAATGCGGTCAAAACGGCGGGCTTGACCGTTCCTAGCTAGTGCTTGAATCTTGGAATTTTTTTGGTGTTTCTCTGATTAAATAGATACCTATGTACCTAGAAATGATTTTTGGAAAAAATAAATAGCAAACTATGTGGCAGCTACAGTTCAAATTTGACCTGTTTCCAGCTGAATCGGCTGAAATTTGTCTTTTTCATCAGAGGTGGATCAAAACTTTTTTCACCCAACCATTTTGTCAATTGTGCATTAAATATGTCCTAGTATTTTATAAAAATGATTTGGTCCAATTTTGCAACAATTATTTGGTAGTTCCTTCACAGAAAAACCTCCTTTCGGGCACTCGAAAAATGAAAAATGGTTTTTTCGTCCAACAAAAATGAAAACTTCCTTAGGCAACATTGTTTGCCATTCCAATATGCACCCTTGTGCACAATATGAGATCATTTGAACAAACTATGCCATGAATGTGGCCATAAGATTGATCATTTGGCTTGAAAGCCATGAATCTTCACACTTGATAGCTCATTTCTGAGAACACTTTTTTAAAATAATTACCGTATTACAAGTTTATTATTTTTCCTGGAAACTTGGTCACATATAATGACACAATGCGAAGGTTTTCCAATTTTTTGATTTTTTTTGAATTTTTTATGCCCGTTTCAAAATGCGGTCAAAACGGCGGGCTTGACCGTTCCTAGCTAGTGGTTGAATCTTGGAATTTTTTGGTGTTTCTCTGATTAAATAGATACCTATGTACCTAGAAATGATTTTTGGAAAAAATAAATAGCAAACTATGAGGCAGCTACAGTTCAAATTTGACCTGTTTCCAGCTGAATCGGCTGAAATTTGTCTTTTTCATCAGTGGTGGATCAAAACTTTTTTCACCCAACCATTTTGTCAATTGTGCATTAAATATGTCCTAGTATTTTAGAAAAATGATTCGGTCCAATTTTGCAACAATTATTTGGTAGTTCCTTCACAGAAAAACCTCCTTTTGGGCACTCGGAAAATGGAAAATGGTTCTTTCGTCCAAAGAAAAAGAAAACTTCCTTAGGCAACATTGTTTGAAATACCAATATGCATCCTTGTGCACAATGAAAATGTTTCTTTTGAATTTCTCATATCATAAAACTGTTTATATGATTTAACACCTTTTTTGAAAAAGATATGGTTCAACACCTTATTTTTAGTCGATTCGACCAATTTAAAAGGTCATAACGTGTCTTGGGTTCGATTGGTCCATGGGCATATCACGCGGATCGTGCTCAAACACCGTTGGATGCTCTCGGATCCGACGGCAGTCCTTTCTCCTCGCACCCCCTCTTTGTCTAAAAAAATAAAAAATAAAAAAGAAAACTCCCTCACCCTCTCACCCCAGGAAACCTAGCGCTCCAGATCCGCCACCCACCCCTCGTCTCCCACATCGCCGCCGCCACCCCGATCCTTCCCCTCGTCTCCCACATCACCGATCCACCGACGCTCTCGCGACCCCAGCCCCGCCTAGCTCCTCCTTTGGTTGTGTTTGGCTTATAGCCGAGGCGGAGCAGCGGAGGCGGTGCTTCTTTGCTTTGCTTCGCTTCGCGGGAGGGAGGGAAAGTCGGCCAACCTTCCCGCTGCCGGCGTCGGCGTCGGCGTCGGTCGCATCTCCGCCGCCCGCAGGTGAGCCGCCTGCCTCCTCTTGCCCCTCCCCTCCCCCACCTAGGGTTTTTGTGCTTCACCAACCAGATCTGACGAGCATTTCTTCTCCCCGTTCTGTTGTTCGTCGCAGCCGCAGTCACCGCCACCCCATCGCTCCTCCTCTCCGGCGAGCTCGGCGACTCCCTCGCCGCGGAATCCACCGCTCCTCCCGTTTCCGCACGCCTGCAGGTGCAGGTGAGAAGCACGCACCCCCACCTCCCCCCTCTCCAACTCCCGTAGCAGCGCCATCCCCTGCTCGTAGTCAGCAGTTAATCGGCGGGACGGAGGGCCTGCGCTTCCGCCCGGGCGCCATACGCTCCGCGACGGACGTTCGTATTTGGGGTAGGGGTTTTGGCCGGGAAGGTTGTGCGGTGAACTGCTCTTGGTCGACATATCATTTCTATGAATTTTGGCCGTGATTTGGGATCGGGATTTTGGCTAGGATTCGCGTCCCAGGCTCCCGGGTGTTCTGTTCTTAGTTTTTAGGTATCATATTACTTGAGCTCTTAAGTTACTGATGTGATTCGTGGATCATGGCAATGATGCTTCCTATGTATTCCGAGCAGATATTGGATGGATCAGCATGGGAGCAAATATTCAGAGCAGATATTGCAACTGATTGCTTAGTTATCGAGTGGCATGCAATTTTACCTGACTTGTTCTTAGTGCGTTGCTTAGCCCAATTTGTGTGCACATTGCTGTAAGATGAGCTGTGTTGTATGATGTTCCTTTATGATGACAGGTTCTGTCTGCCTTGCAGTTGGATGCATTTGTATCTCAATCTTCTGCTGATGTTGAGATTCATTTGCTAATCGCTAGTTTACTCATGTTCTTACTTACTAGTGTGATTCATGAATGCTTGTTAGCATATTCTGAGCGAAAAATCTTTCTGATTTTCTTAGTTTCTGAGCCAAATTGGTTGCTGAACCCATTATATATCTGTCAACCCTTGTTGAGTGTTAAGTACCTGCTGGTTGTTATTATTGCTCTTTTTTATGAAGGAAGTTAGTGTTTAACATCTATCGCTTTAACGCCTAGCGACTAAACAATGTTTTGTTTCTGGTTAGTTAGGATGATTCGTCCGCTTGTATCCATTTTCCTGAACTAATTCCGTGTATTACTTCGTTTTAGGTTAATTTTTCTGATGCGTTTGTGCGCGTGTGTGTTTAACAGTGACCTCGGATCTGGTGAAGGGCGCCAAGGAGAAGCAGCTCAAGGTCAAGGGCCTCAATTTGGGCTGATTTACTAATTTGGTTTCCTCTGCTGGTGATGCTTGTTCCTGAAGGCGCTGGCCAAGGAGCTGGTGCAGTCCAGGAAGGCGGTCAACCACCTCTACGAGAACAAGGCCCAGCTCAACTCCATCTCCATGCACCTTGGCAAGATCATCGGTAATGGACACCCCCTGCATCGTATCTATCTTTCTAGATAGCATTCAGTATGGAAAAATTTAGTAATTTACAGCTGCTGTTCATGATGCTATTACAAACTCTGAAATCTGGTACTTTAGTCAAATGTGCTTCCTTTTTGAACAACTGTGCACCTTGGCGATCTCGTCGGTAGCAAACAGTTTCTACTGGCCTCGTATCATTCTATACTAGTATGGATAGATAGCATCCAAGTTTGTTGTCTACTGACATCTGCTGGTGTCTTGAAATGCTTGGGAATGGCCCGTCCGTCTGGACATGCAGTTAGTCTGAATCTGTTTTGGCAGCTAACATGCCTCGTCATTCTGACTACCTGCTTTCTCACTTCATGGCACTTGAGAACATTCATGTCTGTTTTATCCATTCTCACATTCTGGCATATATTACTTCAACGATCTCACAATGGCGGTTTAGGACATGCTTATCCTTGCAAAAAAAACCTGAGCTCAGGCAATACTAATGTTTATATCTATCATTCAGTACTGCTGTTTATATCTAATCAATCCACAAGTTAGTTGAAGTCACAAGTAAGTCTATTAATAACTTAGCACTGGTCAAGTTAGTTGAAGTCACAAGTGCTAAGTCTATCGACTTAGTTTTCTGCTGGAAGTCAAATCTCCTAAACACTAGAATGCCTGAAATGTCAGGGTAGCAAGTACTAGCCCTGTGCTTCATTCTATGTACCGTTCTGGTGTCTGTGCATGTATGGGCTAGCTTTTTGTGTAGAATAGTGAGTTGATGCTTCTTTCTACAGAAATACAACATGTTAGCTCTATGGATGTTTATGTACCTGCAACTTCTGCCAGCTCTAACTTGGTTATATAACAGTTCAATTCAGTAAATCTTTCGGGTGTTGATACACTATTGTGCAAGTTCTATGGTATGTGAGTTCCTTCTATTGCTGCAAGCATTGACACAATATGTCATGTGGGGAGCTCCGCATCCGAGTCTAAATCCATCGTCGGCAGCAAGGAGCTGGGCCAAGGGGGCAAGCAGCGCTGCTGGTTCCTTGGGGCACCATGGCGTGTGGCGGCCTATTTTGCTTCCAAGAGCATTACTGTATATTTGAAATTGAATGATGTACTCGGCAATGATTGTCATGTACTGTCTATGATGTAGTGAGTGAAATGAAATTTTATGTGCTGTTGTATGTGTTATTTTCCTGTAATGTTGTGTACATTTTACTTGAACATTAAGTTCTCCAGAAAATGTTCTTACTGGACCTGATAGTGGCCACGACCCAAATATACTTGTACTATTAAGATGCCATGGCCCAAAATAACCTGGGCTGAAAAGCTATTCGAAGTACTATAAGAAGGCCTCGACTCAAATAGACAATAGAAACAAAAAGAAACAAACTCTGTGGAAAGGTGAAGGCCCATGATAGAAAAGGCCCAAAACATCTAGGAAAAAAATCATAAATGGGCGAATTGTTGGGCCAGCCCATGTAGAAAATCGAATTGGACGGGCTGAATCTTGTGCCACATCAGCTTGCCACGCTGGATGCCTACGTGGCACAGGGGAGGTTGCTAGTGACCAAAAATTTGGTCAAAGAACCAACGACCTTTACATATCACAGAGAAGGTCGCTATAGTCGATTAATGACCCTCAGCTTTTGACCTTCTGTTTTTGGTCACAAAAAGGTCGCAAATGAAAAACTATGACCTTTCAGCGACCAATAGTGAGGGTCACAAGTTGACATATTTCTTGTAGTGGCCATGGAAGCAAGGCCATGAACAAGGGCTATATATCATAAGCGTGGCTCAATGACAACATGCCCAGGGAAAAGGGGAAGAAGAGAGTACCTTCATTGTTTGTAGCCAAGGCCGAACCACGCCTCCATCGGTGACTGTGGAGATGACAGTTGGCCGAACATGCATGGGCTGCTGGCCGAGGACACCCGCTTGGGCTTGGAGTTAGTCAACGTATCTTCTCCTCGCTTCTATAGTCCAGCACAATCCTGATCATATATTCAATCACACAGCACAGGGGAGGAAATCATGAGCAAACAGCAGATAAAATCATCAATGTCATACATAACTTAGGGTATGCATTCAGTGGCATGGTTAAAGAACTAACCATATTAGCATGCAACTAGCTACCAGGGTTTGCTAGAAACAGATCAACACAGTCAACGCAATAACGCCTATAATGCTACGCTAGTTAGCTAAGCAACAGTATGCTTTAGTTTTGAATGACAGAGTTCTGAAGAAAGCGGCAGTATGTTTTATTTCAGGTCCCTCAAGTAGTGCTTTTGCATTTTAGATCAACACTTGAAAGAAAGGGCTAGAGCACAATCAGCTTTGCTTTGCTTTGTTTTTCTGAAGAAAGAAATAAAGTGCAGGATGAATACATCCATCCATCCAGTTGGAACCACAAAGTTAACAGGACCACATGCATAATAGAGAAACCCTGAGTTGCTTCAGTTAACTAGAAGCAACAATATAAGAGGTTATCAACATATAGTTGAGCCAAGCAGTACCTCCTTGTCCTGGAAATTAAATTATTTGGGCTCAAGATTTGGAGGCGTTGTTGTGATGTGCCGTGCTGCACCTCAGGTTGTCGAACTCCTCCTCCAGTTGCAGGGGTGCACATATGTTCTTCTCCTGCAAAGAGAGGGATTGGAGCAAGCTTAAATGCAGAAAGGGGAGTAGCAAGGTGGTCAGAATCATGATTCTGAATTGGATCGAAGCTCCGATGGTAGGATTGCAAATCATAGAATCTTAATAATCAGAATCATAAAACGTGTATTCTACTAACAAAAATCATAGAATCAGAGTGGTTAGTTTGGATCATAAAGTCGTAGAATCGTATAGTAGAATCACGATCCTGACAACCTTGTGAGTAGGACGAAGACCTCATATGCGATGCTACAACATATGCTGTAGGAAATTCACCAATATGTTTTAGTAGTAAGGTATTCACTAGTGACAGACTGACGTAACAGTTAAATTGCAAAGTTAGTTCATTGTCTACCAAAAGCTCTAGGGAACTGAATGGCCAAGTAGTTTCAATCCAAATAAGCAAAAAATGATTACAGGTATTACGTAGCAATTTTAGGTAATACAAGTGTTTATGCGACAACTGCGAATGTTTTGAGAAACAAGCCTTAATTTTATCATCATCTTCATTGAGTTCCCCACTTTCAAATCAACTACAACAAATATTATACTGCAGCTAAGTATGCCAAACAGGAAGTTGAAATCACAAAAATGGCTCAGTGAACTGACTGAATAACAACCACGGGTTCCTATCAAATGTGAAACGTCCAAGAACTCTCTCTCGGCACAATGTAGCATCTCCGGTCAAGGCATGTAGCTATCGGAGACGTAGCATCAGGCCCAAGCAAAATAAACAAATTGTTGACAAACATCTAGTTAAGAGAAAGAGAATAGAAAGCACCTGCAATAAAATCCAATATTTTAAATAGCGCGCTACAAAATATAGCGAGGCCCTTCTCTAAATGCTACACAAGTTATAGCGCGCTAATAGCGTGCTATATTTCAAAATAGCGTTTGCAAAAAAATCAAATATATCTAGAAATAAAGTATTTAAGCAACTAAATTTTTCATAGGAGCACGCAATATATGTATAAGGGCCAAATCCAGCACATAAAAATAGTAAGTCTCAAACATCAATAACCATAGTTTTAAGAGTCTCTAACACCAACAGCCACCGGGCAGCCACAGGCTTGCTGGTTAGGTCTCGTGGGAGAATCTGATAAAAGGAGTGAAAAAGCTAGTGGTCGTGGGTTGGTTTTGGCCTCTTTGGGCCTCTTTGGGCTGTGCTTATTTCAGTTTTGCATGTTTTGCGTCAGAACGTTACAACGTTACAACGTTATAGCGTGTGTAGCGCGTTAATTACGCGATTAGCGGCGTGAAGCGTCGATTTTGCCAAAACGTAACGTCTCCCTTTCAAATATGCTATAACCGCGTTATAACGGCGAAATAGCGTGCTATTTAAAATATTGATAAAATCCCTCAGAGACCCGTTTAAAATCAACCACACGGCTGAATCAAGCAGGTGCAAATGTGTATTTCCATCCAAGAGCAAACCACGGAGGCTATCATACAATGATGGACAGCCGCATAGAAGAGCTATTGTACAATGTCATATGGCACTTCCTATTGTCTAGAGCTCTTCACCAAGACAAGATGTATTAAAAATACGAAAGCAAAACAAATGAAGCAAAATCATCCCAGAAGCTTAAATTAGGAGGACCAATATAACTGCTACATACTTAAACCACCCCTTTGGGCTAAAGAGATGTCCTCTACTAGGTAAAAGAATTATGCCTCAAATACCATGTAGTAGACAGTACCACATATTGACCAAAGAAGAGCTACAAACACATGCTATGTTCTGGGACCCATTCAAGAAGAGGACAAGCATCCCTCATCATCTACGAATGAAATACACAATGCATAACACCTAACCTACACATGCCTTGGTAAAAGGGCTATAAATGAAATATCATCTAGTTTAGTACACAGTAAGAAACAACCAAGTCAGAATACCACAGTTCTCTAGAAACAAGCCAGCGCGGCCCAGCGCAATAGCATGATTTATAGAGGACCAAAAATAGCTACTACACTAATGTAACAAGTTCATGGCCAACAACTCAGTGTACCAACTGAATAATAGCCACAGGTTCCTATCAAATGCAGAACGTCCAAGAACTCTCTCTCTCTCTCTCTCTCTCAACGCAATGTAGCATCTTCAGTAAAGGCACGTAGCTACCAGAGACGTGGCATCAAGCCCAAGCAAAAATAAACAAATTGTTGAAAAAAATCTACTCCCTCAGTCCCATGATATAAGAGCGTTTTTGACACTACACCAGTGTCAAAAACGCTCTTATATTATGGGACGTAGGGAATAGTTAAGAGAAAGAGAATAGAGAACACCTGTAATAAAATCCCTCAGAGACCCGTTTAAAATCAACCACATGGTTGATCAAGCAGGTGCAAACGGGTATTTTTCATCCAAGACAAAACCACACAGGCTATCATACAAGGATGGACACCTGCAGCCGTAAAAAAATAGCTCTTGTACAGTGTCACAAGGCACTTCCTATGGTCTAGAGCTCTTTACTGAGACAAGATGTATTGAAAACACAAAAGCAAAACAAATGAAGCAAAGTCATCTCATAAGCCTAAATTAGGAGGGCCAATATAACCGCTACGTACTTAAAACCATCCCTTTGTGCTAAAAAACATGTCCTCTCCTAGTTAAAAGAATTATACCTCAAATACCATGTGGTAGACATAGCACATTTTGACCAAACAAGAACTACAAACAAACACTATGTTCTGGAACCCATTCAAGAAGAGGACAAGCATCCCTCATCATCTAAGAATGAAATACACATTGCATAGCACCTACACTGCACATGCCTTGGTAAAAGGGCTCTAAATCAAATATCATCTAGTCTAGTACACAGTATCAACCAGAAACAACCATGTCAGAATACCACAGCCCAGCACAATAGCATGATTTATAGAGGACCAAAAATAGCTACTACACTAATGTAACAAGTTCATGTCCAACAACACACAATACAGATGCCAATTACAGTCTGTGTAATTAACAATCTCATCGAGGGATTAGATTAAGCATGAGCTTTAACTAAATTAGGTGACCAAAAACACAAACGGTTCCACCAACTATACTTCTCGTGCTACTGCTCAGATACCTTCCTATGTTTCTAAAATTGAACCTTAATTTGCAATTTGCTTGGTTCGAGTTCGGGTTCAGGTTCAGGAGAAGATGGTGTTGTAGCTAGCTACCTACCTGGACTAGATCTCACATCCGTTCTGTTTTCACACACCTACCTACTCATGTACTCTGCCTCTTCTTCAAAATGATGATGATCAGAGAAACCAATTGCATAATGCACTTCATCAAGAATACCATTTTGCCAAAAATGAAGACTTCGCAAAAAGAAGAATGAATGGAAGCAGACTATGACCATGAAGCCAAGCTCAATGGCTAAGTCATCTCCGATCACAGGGAGAGAGATATAGGGGGTCGGGGACTAACCAAAACCGGGTGAAGGGTGGACACCACCACCATGGTTGCAACCAAAGCAATATCATAGCGCTGCAAAGTCCACCGAATCATAATAGCCAAACAGGGATGACAGATCATCGCACAGTCTCCATCTTCCTTCAGCTTGATAACCCAAGGACTGCATGTGGTGTATCAACTTCCCTCCATCGGCCTGTGACTTGCCCCCTTTAGCCATCATCTCCTATGATATTCAAAGAAACACCAAGTCAGGTCTCTCCCTAATGAACATACCACACAAAACAAACAAAATATAAGTGTGAAAATGTTCATGGTAGATAAACACTATGCACCACTCAGGAACCCATTCAAGAAGACAACATGCAATTTTACAAGAAAAGAAGTATTAATGATATGAAATCCAATGTACAAGGAAAAGCTTGAATGACATAGACAATACAAATCACAGGGTATCCAGATACTCTTCCATTAGCAGTTACCAGATAGTCGAACAACGCTTGCAAAGCTAGTTAGTGAATAAGCCATCAAGTCGAAAAGAATAACGACATGAGATAAATCATGAGCTAAATGATGTCTACTACGCAACCTTCTCCTTGTAGACGTTGTTGGGCCTCCAAGTGCAGAGGTTTGTAGGAAAGTAGCAAATTTCCCTCAAGTGGATGACCTAAGGTTTATCAATCCGTGGGAGGCGTAGGATGAAGATGGTCTCTCTTAAACAACCCTGCAACCAAATAACAAAGAGTCTCTTGTGTCCCCAACACACCCAATACAATGGTAAATTGTATAGGTGCACTAGTTCAACGAAGAGATGGTGATACAAGTGCAATATGGATGGTAGATATAGGTTTTTGTAATCTGAAAATATAAAAACAGCAAGGTAACTAATGATCAAAGTGAGCACAAACGGTATTGCAATGCTAGGAAACAAGGCCTAAGGTTCATACTTTCACTAGTGCAAGTTCTCTCAACAATAATAACATAACTGGATCATATAACTATCCCTCAACATGCAACAAAGAGTCACTCCAAAGTGACTAATAGCGGAGAACAAACGAAGAGATTATTGTAGGGTACGAAACCACCTCAAAGTTATCATTTCTGATCGATCTATTCAAGAGTCCGTAGTAAAATAACACGAAGCTATTCTTTCCGTTCGATATATCATAGAGTTCATACTAGAATAACACCTTAAGACACAAATTAACCAAAACCCTAATGTCACCTAGATATTCCATTGTCACCGCAAGTATCCGTGGGTATGATTATATGATATGCATCACACAATCTCAGATTCATCTATTCAACCAACACAAAGTACTTCAAAGAGTGCCCCAAAGTTTCCTACCGGAGAGTCAAGACGAAAATGTGTGCCAACCCCTATGCATAAGTTCATTGAACCCGCAAGTTGATCACCAAAACATACATCAAGTAGATCACGTGAATATCCCACTGTCACCACAGATAAGCACGGCAAGACATACATCAAGTGTTCTCAAATCCTTAAAGACTCAATCCGATAAGATAACTTCAAAGGGAAAACTCAATCCATTACAAGAGAGTAGAGGGGGATAAACATCATAAGATCCAACTATAATAGCAAAGCTCGCGATACATCAAGATCGTGCCAAATCAAGAACACGAGAGAGAGAGAGAGAGAGAGAGAGAGAGAGAGATCAAACACATAGCTACTGGTAACATACCCTCAGCCCCGAGGGTGAACTACTCCCTGCTCGTCATGGAGAGCGCCGGGATGATGAAGATGTCCACCGGTGAGGGATCCCCCCTCCGGCAGGGTGCCGGAACAGGGTCCTGATTGGCTTTTAGTGGCTACAGAGGCTTGCGGCAGCGGAACTCCCGATCTATTTTTTATGTTTTTAGGGTAATGGACATATATAGGCGAAAGAAGTCGGTCAAGGGAGCCACGAGGGGCCCACGAGGGTGGGGGCGCGCCCAGGGGGTTAGGGCGCGCCTCCCTGCCTCGTGGCTTCCTCGTTGCTTCCCTTACGTGCACTCCAAGTCCCGTGGATTGTTTCCGTTCCAAAAATAACTCTCCCGAAGGTTTCATTCCATTTGGACTCCGTTTGATATTCCTTTTCTTCGAAACACTAAAATAGGCAAGAAAACAACAATATGGGCTGGGCCTCCAGTTAGTAGGTTAGTCCCAAAAATGATATAAAAGTGTAAAGTAAAGCCCATAAACATCCAAAACAGGTAATATAATAGCATGGAACAATCAAAAATTATAGATACGTTGGAGACGTGTCACTAAATCATTCATAAACATGCATAGGCAGCAAGAAATTTCTTAATAAAGAAATGGAGTCATATACCTAAACAGAAATAACCTCACAGCACATGAGGGCTAACTAAGCAAATTAGAGAAAAACTCTCAGTGCACTACCACCAGCGGGGCCTAGAACTGAAGCAGGAACCCACAGATAGCAAAACAAGAAAGGGAACAAATGAAACAAAACTTCAATATCACAAAGCACAAATATAGTGTCATTTTTCACCAACCAAAAAGATGATCACCGCAACAAGGTTGTGGTGGATGGGTAACCATCCGATGATTGGATAGAAGGCGCCAGAGTAGGCCACGACTAAATGGCTGGACCATCTCTCACACACACACACAGAGAGAGAGAGAGAGAGAGCATGACTCGCATGAACCGAGCACAAGATCTCACACCAGTTTCATTTTCACACACCTATACTACACCTTTGCTCCAACTCTTCTTTGTTTTTCACCACAACTAATTGCCTAGTGCACAATACATGCTATCTTCATTAAGTGCACAATACATGCTATCTTCATTAAGAATACCATTTCGCCAAAAATAAGACACCGCAAAAAAAATGGAAGGAGACTATGACCATCAAGCCAAGCTCAATGGGAAGACCACTTCAAATCACAGGGAGAGAGATAAGAGGGAGGGGCCAGGGGCTCACCAAAACTGAGGAAAGGGCAGAACCACGACCAAGGTTGCAGCCAAACCACTATCATCGCGCTGTGAGCCCACCGAATCATAGTAACCAAACAGGGATGCCAGATCATCGCGCAGTCTCCCCCTTCCCTCAGCATGACAACCCAAGAACTAAATGTGGCGTGTCAACTTCCCTCCCTCGGCCTATGGCTTGCTTATCAACCCCTGTGATATTCAAAGAAACACCAAGTAAGGTCTCTCTAATGAACATACCACAACAAAAAGCAAACAAAATATAAGTGTGAAAAAGTTTAGGGTAGAAGGAGTGAATTGCAAAAAACCACCACATTGAAGCCTAGGGTTGCAGAAAAGACTCTTCTATGGTTTTGTTGCAGAAAACACTGATTTCGCGCCTAATCATTTGCAGAAAACACACAACCGTCTGTTGGGGAATTTTAAGCACTATTATGATAGGGGGGCCTATTTCATCTGCGTGGCGTCACGGCCGCGAGCTGACGCCGTCTAACAGCGTGACTGCCGCTACTGCTCCGCCGTGTGGGTAAAAACTGGATCGATCCAGCTCTCTCCTCTGCCTCGCCCTCTCCTCACTCTGTTCTCACTCTGTTCTTCTCCCCCGGCGCTGCCACACCGCCGACCGCCGTTCTGCTGCTCCCCGGTGCCATGGTGTCATGGAGCGACGATACTAGTGAGGATTCAGTCCTGAACATCTCCTCCTCCTACGATGGCATCATGAAGGTCAGTTCATTAGATAGCTAGAGCTAGCGTTAGGGTTAGTGAAATGGGGATTTTGTCACTGAGCTTTATCTGAACCCAGCCTTCTCTTTGCTTGCTCCCGCAGCTTCCAGCTACGATGCACAATCCGAATTTCAATGGCATTAACGCAGATGTGAATGTTTTGTGTGAACACGGTGAGCCGGTCGAGCGCTTTAAGAAGGCCCTGTTTGGACAAATCACCATAATCACAACTAAGCAATGTATATGACCAACAACTAATTAAGCAATTATGTAATATGCAATTGTGAACTATGCAATTATGAACTAAGCAATGTATATTATAAAATACAACTAAACATGGGAATTACCTTCTGTCTATCAGAGATTATGGTGTAATAACCATATCTCCCTGATTCTCCACCAATTTCTATCTTCAGTTCAGATAGAAGCCAAGTCCAACTTTTTGTGTCTTCTTTGTCCACAACTGCAAAAGCAATGGGATATACTCCCTCCATTCCTTTATATAAGGTGTATTTGTTTTTTGATAAAATTCCAGAATGTAAGGTGCATTTCTTCTAATTCCTTATAATTCCCTTGTTAGCCTTCCAAAAAAGGAAAGTATCTCTCTTTTGATTGTCTGTATCTCTCCTTGTAGCAAAAGAAGGAAACTATCTCTGTGTCGATTGCATTTATATCTTACTTTCCTATACTGACTGATTTACTTGCCACTAACCAATAATATTGCCAAGGGTAATTTCGTCGTCACACGTCCATAACTATGTGCCTTGGTCACCGTGCCAAAAATAATACACCTTAGATAAAGGAACGGAGGGAGTATGTTATTATTCCCATCCCTTCCTATGGCAGCCAGGATTTGTTGGCCAGTAGACAGCTTGATGAAGTATCCATCCACACCTGCAATGGCACACAACACAAGTCAGAAACAAGGCATTCAAACAAGGCAAACTAAACTAAGTAAAGTAATCACCTATGAATGGTCTACATCCATTCAGAAATCCTTCCTTGCAAGCATTCAAACAGATGAACATGCCATGGAACCTTGGATTTTTGCTTGGATGCTCCTTCAAGAACTTAGTAGTGACAATGCACCTACTACCTGGATTTGTGTCCAAGACAGTCTGCAAATAATCCCTGATCCTAGTATACTGACCCCTCTGATCTCCTTGCACCATCTCAACTACTTTGTTCTTAGCCCTGTAGGCCATATGAGTGTTGATCTCAACTCCATACTTGCTCTTCGGATTTTGCATTATTGTAGTTATTGATGTGTTCAAGTATGTTCTTATTGCTTCTAACACCTGATGTGTGACCCACTTGGTAGTCACCCTGGTGCTCTCTGCTAGAGCTGGACATGTGTGCAAAAATTTTGCCTTTCTAATGTAAAATGTTCTCTCATTTGCCAACACATAAGCTGCAATGAAAAAGGGCAATCTTCATGTCTGCAAATAGCTATGATTATGTCATTGCAGTTCCTATGAAACTGATAGTTTCTATTTTGAGCTATGTGGAATGTGAGAAGTGCCCTTCTAAATTGGTAAACACTCTCAAAACAAAGCTTCTTTACAAACTGCATCTCTGGGCTCTCTCTATCCTCAGCATACCAGATTCTTGGTTTGGGTTTTTTGGCCCTACTCTTATTGCCAAGCACAAAAGCTAGGGGTACTGCCCCATCATCATCCTCCTCCTTTAAATCACCAGGATTTGGATCCTCATCAGATGATGGCACCCGAACATCCTCAAATTTTTGCTCCAAACTTGCATGTGATCTACTAGTTAGCCCCTTTCTTACTTTCAACTTCTTCCTCTTTTCCCCTTGTGGTACCACCTCCTCTTCATTTTCCTCAGCCTGTCCATGCTCCTCATCCTCTCCATGTTCCTCATGCACTACCTCTCCTTCTAGATCATAAGGTTCTTCAACAGCAGTGTCACCTTCAAAGTTTAAAAATGGGTCATGTCTCTGCCTCCTCATCTCAGCCATCCTAGCCATGAAATCCTCATCTTGCTCCAAGTCAGGGTCATCTTCAGTTAGTAAAACAGGAAGTTTTCTTTTAACTACCTCCACCCTCTCAACACTCTTCTTATGCTTCTTATACCTCTGTATTTTATTCCTCCTCTTAAGCTCCATAGTTCTTTCCAACTCCTCTTGCTCCAAATCAACATCTCCTGCATTTCCTTGATCCATATCATGTGCCTCCTGCTCATCAACTTGTGCAACTCTCCTTGTTTTTTTGGATGGTGACCTGTACACCACACCTTCCTCACTGAACATAGTCCTCTCTCCAACACTGCCTATAGGGACCTGCTGCTCACAAACATGACCTATGTTTAAATCTCCAGGTCTGGGCTCACTACCCCTAACTACTGTCAGATTAACTATGGTCTGATCTCTGTTGGCAATGTGATCTAGCATCTCATCAACCTTGTCATCATCATAGATCTCTTCCAAACCAACTACTCCCAAGCCAGCATCGCTAATAAAGTACATGTAGTCATCCTCTCCATAGCCTGCTGTCTCTATTAGTGCTATTAGATTCAGAAATGTTATGTCTGAACACACATGGTCATTTCCAAATTGTCCCTGTCATGAAAGTGGAGCCTAACTTCCCACACATCATCAGACAAACTACAAAGCAAAGAAGCTACACATTAATTTCTATGCATACATTTCTAATAATTAAAATCAATAACAAATTGAAGTATATACAGTGCACAAATAAATATTACAAATTACTAGGTGAAACTGATACATATTCAGTTAACTGAAATCTTTTGAACACTAAAAAAATTCAGTTAAGTTCATACATACAGTTTCAATGGACTGACTACACTATATACAGTGCATATTCAGTTAACTAAAATATTACAAATGAGAAAATTCAGTTAACTATTCAGTGCATATTCAGTTAAATATTACAAATGAGAAAATTCAGTTAACTGACTACACTATACACTATATACAGTGCATATTCAGTTAACTATTGACACTACACTGAAGGAAATATGCCCTAGAGGCAATAATAAAGTTATTATTTATTTCCTTATTTCATGATAAATGTTTATTGTTCATGCTAGAATTGTATTAACCGGAAACATAATACATGTGTGAATACATAGACAAACATAGTGTCACTAGTATGCCTCTACTTGACTAGCTCGTTTATCAGAGATGGTTATGTTTCCTAGCCATGGACAAAAGAGTTGTCATTTGATTAACAGGATCACATCATTAGGAGAATGATGTGATTGACTTGACCCATTCCGTTAGCTTAGCACTTGATCGTTTAGTATGTTGCTATTGCTTTCTTCATGACTTACACATGTTCCTGTAACTATTGAGATTATGCAACTTCCGTTTACCGGAGGAACACTTTGGTACTACCAAAGCGTCACAACGTAATCGGGTGATTATAAAGGAGTACTACAGGTGTCTCGAAGGTACATGTTGAGTTGGCGTATTTCAAGATTAGGTTTTGTCACTCCGATTGTCGGAGAGGTATCTCTGGGCCCTCTCGGTAATGCACATCATTATAAGCCTTGCAAGCAATGTGACCAATGAGTTGGTTACGGGATGATGCATTACGAGCGAGTAAAGAGACTTGCGGTGGCGAGATTGAACTAGGTATTGGATACCGACGATCGAATCTCGGGCAAGTAACATACCGATGACAAAGGGAACAACGTATGTTGTTATGCGGTTTGACCGATAAAGATCTTCGTAGAATATGTAGGAGCCAATATGGGCATCCAGGTCCCGCTATTGTTTATTGACCGAGAATAGTTCTAGGTCATGTCTACATAGTTCTCGAACCCGTAGGGTCCGCACGCTTAAGGTTTTGATGACAGTTATATTATGAGTTTATGAGTTTTGATGTACCGAAGGAGTTCGGAGTCCCGGATGAGATCGGGGACATGATGAGGAGTCTCGAAATGGTCGATACGTAAAGATTGATATATTGGACGAGTTCGGAAAGGTTCCGAGTGATTCGGGTATTTTTGAGTACCGGAGAGTTACTGAATTCGCCGGGAGAAGTATTGGGCCTTATTGGGCCTGCTGAGAGAGAGAGGGCTGCCTAGGGCAGGCCGCGCCCCCAAGGCCTAGTGCGAGGTGGACTAGGGGAGGGCCGCACCCCTCCTTCCTTCCTTCTCTCTTCCCTTCCTTGTCTCCTACTCCTACTACATGGAAGGACTACTAGTTGGACTAGGAAGGGGAATCCTACTCCGGTGGGAGTAGGACTCCCTATGGCACGCCCCTCCTAGGGCCGGCCTCCTCCTCCCTCCCTCCTTTATATACGGGGGCAGGGGGCACCCCTAGACACATAAGTTGATCTACGGATCGTTCCTTAGCCGTGTGCGGTGCCCCCTTCCACCATATTCCACCTCGGTCATATCATCGCGAAGCTTAGGCGAAGCCTGCGCGATAGAACATCAAGATCGTCACCACGCCATCGTCTTGACGGAACTCTCCTCGACACTCGGCTGGATCGGAGTTCGAGGGGCGTCATCGAGCTGAGCGTGTGCTGAACTTGGAGGCTCCGTGACGTTCGGTGCTTGGATCGGTCGGACCGTGAAGACGACGACTACATCAACGCGTTGTGCTAACGCTTCGCCACGGTCTCACGAGGGTACATGGGCGAACACTCTCCCTCTCGTTGCTATATCATCACCATGATCTTGCGTGTGCGTAGGAAGATTTTTGAAATTACTACGTTCCCCAACAGTGGCATCCGAGCCTAGGTTTTATGCGTTGATGTTATATGCACGAGTAGAACACAAGTGAGTTGTGGACGATATAAGTCATACTGCCTACCAGCATGTCATACTTTGGTTCAGCGGTATTGTGAGATGAAGCGGCCCGGACCGACATTACGCGTACGCTTACGCGAGACTGGTTTCACCGTTACGAGCACTTGTGCTTAAAGGTGGCTGGCGGGTGTCTGTCTCTCTCACTTTAGTTGAACCGAGTGTGGCTACGCCCGGTCCTTGTGAAGGTTAAAACAGAGTCTATTTGACAAACTATCGTTGTGGTTTTGATGCGTAGGTAAGAACAGTTCTTGCTAAGCCTGTAGCAGCCACGTAAAATTTGCAACAACAAAGTAGAGGACGTCTAACTTGTTTTTGCAGGGCATGTTGTGATGTGATATGGTCAAGATGTGATGCTATATTTTATTGTATGAGATGATCATGTTTTGTAACCGAAGTTATCGGCAACTGGCAGGAGCCATATGGTTGTCGCTTTATTGTATGAAATGCAAACGCTCTGTAATTACTTTACTTTATCACTAAGCGGTAGTGATAGTTGTAGAAGCAATAGATGGCGTAAACAATAACGATGCTACGATGGAGATCAAGGTGTCGCGCCGGTGACGATGGTGATCACGACGGTGCTTCGGAGATGGAGATCACAAGCACAAGATGATGATGGCCATATCATATCACTTATATTGATTGCATGTGATGTTTATCCTTTATGCATCTTATCTTGCTTTGATTGACGGTATCATTTTAAGATGATCTCTCACTAATTATCAAGAAGTGTTCTCCCTGAGTATGCACCGTTGCGAAAGTTCTTCGTGCTGAGACACCACGTGATGATCGGGTGTGATAGGCTCTACGTTCAAATACAACGGGTGCAAAACAGTTGCACACGCGGAATACTCAGGTTAAACTTGACGAGCCTAGCATATACAGATATGGCCTCGGGACACGAAGACCGAAAGGTCGAGCGTGAATCATATAGTAGATATGATCAACATAGTGATGTTCACCATTGAAACTACTCCATCTCACGTGATGATCGGACATGGTTTAGTTGATTTGGGTCACGCGATCACTTAGATGACTAGAGAGATGTCTGTCTAAGTGGGAGTTCTTAAGTAATATGATTAATTGAACTTAAATTTATCATGAACTTAGTCCTGGTAGTATTTTGCAAATTATGTTGTAGATCAATAGCTTGCGTTGTTGCTTTCATATGTTTATTTTGATATGTTCCTAGAGAAAACTGTGTTGAAAGACGTTAGTAGCAATGATGCGGATTAGATCCGTGATATGAGGTTTATCCTCATTGCTGCATAGAAGAATTATGTCCTTAATGCACCGCTAGGTGACAGACCTATTGCAGGAGCAGATGCAGACGTTATGAACATCTGGCTAGCTCAATATGATGACTACTTGATAGTTTAGTGCACCATGCTTAACGGCTTAGAATCGGGACTTCAAAGACGTTTTGAACGTCATGGACCATATAAGATGTTCCAGGTATTGAAGTTAATATTTCAAGCAAATACCCGAGTTGAGAGATATGAAGTCTCCAACAAGTTCTATAGCTAAAAGATGGAGGAGAATCGCTCAACTAGTGAGCATGTACTTAGATTGTCTTGGTACTTCAATCGCTTGAATCAAGTGGGAGTTAATCTTCCAGATAAGATAGTGATTGACAGAATTCTCTAGTCACCATCACTAAGTTACTAGAACTTTGTGATGAACTATAGTATGCAAGGGATGACGTAAACGATTCCCAAGCTCTTCGTGATGTTGAAATCGACGAAGGTAGAAATCAAGAAAGAGCATCAAGTGTTGATGATTGACAAGACCACTAGTTTCAAGAGAAGGGCAAAGGGATAGAAAGGGAACTTCAAGTGGAAAGACAAGCAAGTTGTCACTCCCGTGAAGAAGACCAAAGCTGGACCAAAGCCTGAAACTGAGTGCTTACACTGCAAAGGAAATGGTCACTGGAAGCGGAAATGCCCTAAATATTTGGTGGATAAGAAGGATGGCAAAGTGAACAAGGGTATATTTGATATACAAATGTTTGATGTGTGCCTTACTAGTGTTTATTGTAGCCCCTGAGTATTTGATACTTGTTCGGTTGCTAAGATTAGTAACTCGAAACAGGAGTTACAGAATAAACAGAGACTAGTTGAGGGTGAAGTGACGATGAGTGTTGGAAGTAGTTCCAAGATTTATATGATCATCATCGCACACTCCCTATACTTTCGGGATTAGTGTTAAACCTAAATAAATGTTATTTGGCGTTTGCGTTAAGCATGAATATGATTTGATCATGTTTATTGCGATATGGTTATTCATTTAAAGTTAGAGAATAAATTGTTATTCTGTTTACATGAATAAGACCTTCGATGGTCATACACCCAATGAACATAGTTTGTTGGATCTCGATCGTAGTGATACACATATTCATAACATTGATGCCAAAAGATGCAAAGTTAATAATGATAGTGCAACTTATTTGTGGCACTGCCGGTTGGGTCATATCGGTGTAAAGCGCATGAAGAAACTCCATAAAGATGGATTTTCGGAATCACTTTGTTATGAATCATTTGATGCTTGCAAACCGTGCCTTTGGGCGAGATGACTAAAACTCCGTTCTTCGGAACAATGGAACAAACAACAAACTTGTTGGAAATAATACATACTGATGTATGCAGACCAATGAGTATTAAGGCTCGTGGCGGGTACCGTTATTTTCTAACCTTCACAGATGATTTGAGCAGATATGGGTATATCTACTTGATGAAACATAAGTCTGAAATAGTGCAAAGGTTCAAAGAATTTCAGAGTGAAGTGAAAAATCATCGTAACAAGAAAATAAAGTTTCTGCACTCTGATCGTGGAGATGAATATTTGAGTTACGAGTTTGGTCTTCAATTAAAACAATGTGGAATAGTTTCACAGCTCACGCCACCTGGAACATAACAACGTTATGGTGTGTCCGAACATCGTAACCGCACTTTATTGGATATGGTGCGATCTATGATGTCTCTTACTGATTTACCGATATTGTTTTGGGGTTATGCATTAGAGACAGCTGCATTCACATTAAAAGGGCACCATCTAAATCCGTTGAGACGACAACATATGAACTGTGGTTTAGCAAGAAACCCAAGTTATCATTTCTTAAAGTTTGGGGCTGTGATGCTTATGTGAAAAAGTTTCATCCTGATAAGCTTGAACCCAAATCGAAGAAGTGCGTCTTCATAGAATACCCAAAGGAAATTGTTGAGTACACCTTCTATCACAGATCCGAAGGCAAGATATTTGTTGCTAAAAATGGATCCTTTCTAGAGAAGGAGTTTTCTCTCGAAAGAAGTGAGTGGGAGGAAAGAAGAGCTTGATAAGCTAAATTTATACCTTCTCCCGAATTGGAAAGTAGTTCATCACGGAAATCAGTTCCAGTGATTCCTACACCAATTAGTGAAGAAACTAATGATGATGATCATCAAACTTTAGATCAAGTTACTACAAAACCTCGTAGGTCTTCCAAAGTACAGTCCGCACCAGAGTAGTACGGTAATACTGTTCTGGAAGTCATGTTACTAGACCATGATGAGCCTACGAACTATGAGGAAGCGATGATGAGCCCAGATTCTGTGAAATGGCTGGAGGCCATAAAATCTGAGATATGATGCATGTATGAGATCAAAGTATGGACTTTGATTGACTTGCTCGATGATCAGCAAGCCAAGTTAAATAAATGGATCTTCAAGAGGAAGACGGACACTGATAGTAGTGTTACTATCCACTTAAGCTCGACTTGTTGAGAAAGGTTTTCAACAAGTTCAAGGTGTTGAATACGATGAGATTTTCTCACTCGTATCGATGCTTAAGTCTGTCTGAATCATGTTAGCAATTGCCACATTTTATGAAATCTGGCAAATAGATGTCAAAACCGCATTCCTTAATGGATTTATTAAAGAAGAGTTGTATCTGATGCAACCAGAAGGTTTTGTCAATCCTAAAGGTGCTAACAAAATGTGCAAGCTCCAGCGATCCATCTATGGACTGGTGCAAGCATCTCGGAGTTGGAATATACGCTTTGATAAATTGATCAAAGCATATAGTTTTATATGGACTTACGATGAAGCCTGTATTTACAATAAAGTGAGTGGGAGCACTACAGCCTTTCTGATTAGTATATGTGAGTGACATATTGTTGATCAGAAATGATGTAGAATTTTTACGCAAAGCATAAAGGAGTGTTTTAAAGGAGTTCTTTAAAAGAAAAGACCTCGATAAAAGCTACTTACATATTGAGCATCAAGATCTATTCAGATAGATCAAGGCGCTTGATAAGATTTTCAATGAGTACATACCTTGGCAAGATTTTGAAATAGTTCAAAATGGAGCAGATCAAAGAAAGAGTTCTTGCTGTGTTGCAAAGGTATGAAATTGAGTTAGACTCAAATCCCGACCACAGCAGAAAATAGAAAGAGAATGAAAAGTCATTCCCTATGCCTCAGTCATAGGTTCTATAAAGTATGCTATGCTATGTACCAGACCTATTGTATACCTTGCTCTGAATTTGGCAAGGGAGTACAATAGTGATCTAGGAGTAGATCACTAGACATTGGTCAAAGAATATCCTTAGTAAGGACTAAGGAGATGTTTCTCTATTATGGAGGTGATAAAAGAGTTTGTTGTAAAAGTTACATCAGTGCAAACTTTTACACTAATCCAGATAACTCTAAATCTCAACCTGGATACATATTGAAAGTGGGAGCAATTAGCTAGAGTAGCTCCATGCAGAGCATTGTGGACATAAAATATTTGCAAAATACATACGGCTCTGAATGTGACAGACCCGTTGACTAAGCTTCTCTCACGAGCAAAACATGATCACACCGTAGTACTCTTTGGGTGTTAATCACATAGCGATGTGAACTAGATTATTGACTCTAGTAAACCCGTTGGATGTTGGTCACATGATGATGTGAACTATGGGTGTTAATCATATCTGAGATATGAATATTGGTGTTAAATCACATGGCGATGTGAACTAGATTATTGACTCTAGTGCAAGTGGGAGACTGAAGGAAATATGCCCTAGAGGAAATAATAAAGTTATTATTTATTTCCTTATTTCATGATAAATGTTTATTGTTCATGCTAGAATTGTATTAACCGGAAACATAATACATGTGTGAATACATAGACAAACATAGTGTCACTAGTATGCCTCTACTTGACTAGCTCGTTTATCAGAGATGGTTATGTTTCCTAGCCATGGACAAAAGAGTTGTCATTTGATTAACGGGTCACATCATTAGGAGAATGATGTGATTGACTTGACCCATTCCGTTAGCTTAGCACTTGATCGTTTAGTATGTTGCTATTGCTTTCTTCATGACTTATACATGTTCCTGTAACTATGAGATTATGCAACTCCCGTTTACCGGAGGAACACTTTGGGTACTACCAAACATCACAACGTAACTGGGTGATTATAAAGGAGTACTACATGTGTCTCCAAAGGTACATGTTGAGTTGGCTTATTTCGAAATTAGGTTTTGTCACTCCGATTGTCGGAGAGGCATCTCTGGGCCCTCTCGGTAATGCACATCATTATAAGCCTTGCAAGCAATGTGACCAATGAGTTGGTTATGGGATGATGCATTACAGAACGAGTAAAGAGACTTGCCGGTGACGAGATTGAACTAGGTATTGGATACCGATGATCGAATCTCGGGCAAGTAACATACCGATGACAAAGGGAACAACGTATGTTGTTATGCGGTTTGACCGATAAAGATCTTCGTAGAATATGTAGGAGCCAATATGGGCATCCAGGTCCCGCTATTGGTTATTGACCGAGAATAGTTCTATGTCATGTCTACATAGTTCTCGAACCCGTAGGGTCCGCACGCTTAAGGTTTTGATGACAGTTATATTATGAGTTTATGAGTTTTGATGTACCGAAGGATTTCGGAGTCCCGGATGAGATCGGGGACATGACGAGGAGTCTCGAAATGGTCTAGACGTAAAGATCGATATATTGGACGACTATATTCGGAGTTTGAAAAGGTTCCGAGTGATTCGGGTATTTTTCGGAATACCGGAGAGTTACGGGAATTCGCCAAGGAGAAGTATTGGGCCTTATTGGGCCCTGCGGGAAAGAGTGAGGGGCTGCCTAGCGCAGGCCGCCCCCCCCCCCCAAGGCCTAGTCCGAATTGGACTAGGGGGAGGGGCCGCACCCCCTCCTTCCTTCCCTTCTCTCTTCCCCTTCCTTGTCTCCTACTCCTACTACATGGAAGGACTACTAGTTGGACTAGGAAAGGGGGAATCCTACTCCCGGTGGGAGTAGGACTCCCCATGGCGCGCCCCTCCTAGGGCCGGCCTCCTCCTCCCTCCCTCCTTTATATACGGGGGCAGGGGGCACCCTATAGACACATAAGTTGATCTACGGATCGTTCCTTAGCCGTGTGCGGTGCCCCCTTCCACCATATTCCACCTCGGTCATATCATCGCGAAGCTTAGGCGAAGCCCTGCGCCGGTAGAACATCAAGATCGTCACCACGCCGTCGTGCTGATGGAACTCTCCCTCGACACTCGGCTGGATCGGAGTTCGAGGGACGTCATCGAGCTGAACGTGTGCTGAACTCGGAGACTCCGTACGTTCGGTGCTTGGATCGGTCGGATCGTGAAGACGTACGACTACATCAACCGCGTTGTGCTAACGCTTCCGCTTACGGTCTACGAGGGTACGTGGACGAACACTCTCCCCTCTCGTTGCTATATCATCACCATGATCTTGCGTGTGCGTAGGAAATTTTTTGAAATTACTACGTTCCCCAACATACACTACTAGGGAAAACCCTAGTAGTAGCGCGGGTTTTGAGGCTAGCAGCAGTGTGGGTGGCCGCGCTACTAATAAGGCGCTACATCTAACTCATAGTAGTAGCGCGGCCCTAACCCGCGCTACTACTGTTGATGATATCAGCAGCGCTTTTTAGGAACGCGCTACTATTAAATAGCTGCAGCGATTTCGCCATCCCTCGCTACTGCTATATCTTTCATCATTTCTCCTTTCAGATACTAGATACTAGGTACTGCTAGTAGATATCAAATTCATAAACCATTACTAGGTAGTACTCCCTTCGTTCCAAATTACTCATCGTGGTTTTAGTTCAAACCACGACGAGTAATTTGGAATGAAGGGAGTACTAGATAACAATTTCATGCATAGTCAACATGCATCCTCAAGTAGTACAAGGTCATATCAACAGCCATCATCATATGTAGTTCTAGATGATATCAACGACGATCATCATATGTAGTTCTAGATGATATAGCCACACACACATATGTAGTTCTAGATGATATAGCCACACACACACAGATATGTAGTTCTAGATGATATCGAAGACAATCATCATCCTCAAGCCTGGGCGGTTGGTGTTCCTGATAGTAATTAGGATGGCTTGTCCAACACGAAGATTCTTGCCATCGAGGAATTTCTTCCACCCGACCGAGTTTAAGTGTGTGCGACCGTCCGTGTCCACACGGTAAGTACAGGTTGTGACGGAGCCCCTTGAAGTAAGGCGTAGTCCAGCTGAGCCTTCTTCATCAGGCTCGATACCATAACTCACAGATATGCTCTTTGCCAATTTCTTAATAAGAAAAACATATCAATTAATAAATAGCCTCGCAAATAAGTACATATGGATTATCTACACTATTAATAGTTTCCTTAGATTCTACTCTAATAAGCATGTGATCGAACTCTACACTAAAACATATCATCGACTAGATTCCACACAACATACCATATCATTGGACTGTACACTATGTAATTCATCGGATAATTTGCATTTGTAAGTATAACATACCATATCATGTCGATCAACCATGATATTTGTCAAGCGGATCACGAATGGCACCCCGACAAAGTCAGCACGTGGCGGAATTATGTCCCACAGGTTGGACACCTCCTCCTCACTCAGCCTTGTTCTTTGAGCTACGATGGCTTCATGAAGTGGGTCCTCATCATATTCATCGAGTGGGTCCTCATTATCTTCATCATCTTCATCATCTTCGTCATCTTCATCATCTTCCACCAGGTTGAGATAAATGACAGCTAGCTTGGGTCTTTCTGCTCGGAAGTTGAAGCTGATCAACTCACCACCAGTAAGACGCATGCGAGCGACGAAACGGGCCCATCCATCTCCTCCAATTTGTGACATATTGCGTCCTTTCTCGATCTCCATAGTGTACGGCCCCCAGGAGCCTCAAATGTCACAGTGTCTCCTATCAGCTTGTTGAATTTCAACCTCACATTGCATGGGACGATCTGTGTAAAATAAGCAAAATGACACAATGCAGTAATGCCAACACTAAAAATAAAATAGTTATTACATTTCATCTAATTTCTTACCGCCGCATGACGAAAACTCGGCTGGAAGTATATGCCGAATAGCTTGCCAGTTGCAAGGCTGCTGGCGCATCTTGACTTGCGAAGTCGACATAGTGGTGGTGGTGGTGGCTCCATTCTTCCTAAAGCAATATGAGCAAAGGATTAACGATCAACTAAATCAAAATGTTCTAAGTGAACTAAATCAACTAGCCTACTAAATCAACTAAATCATATCAACTAAATCAAAATGTTGCATATGAACTAGCCTACTAAATCAACTAAATCAAAATGTTCTAAGTCAACTAAATCAACTAGCCTACTAAATCAACTAAATCAAAATGTTCTAAATCAACTAAATCAACTAGCCTACTAAATCAACTAAATCAAAATGTTCTAAATCAACTAAATGAACTAGCCTACTAAATCAACTAAATCAAAATGTTCTAAGTCAACTAAATCAACTAAATGAATTAGCCTACTAAATCAACTAAATCAAAATGTTCTAAGTCAACTAAATCAACTAGCCTACTAAATCAACTAAATTATATCAACTAAATCAAAATGTTGCATATGAGCAGGAGGGAGAAGGAGGGGCGACTCGAGGAGGGAGAAAAGAGTAGGATGGAAGAGGAAGGCAGAGCGAGGAGGGGCCGGCCGGCGCGGCCAGTTGAGGGAGGACGGAGGAGGAAGGCGGAGCGAGGAGGGGCCGGCCGGCGCGGCCAGTTGAGGGAGGACGGAGGAGGAAGGCGGAGCGAGGAGGGGCCGGCCAGCGGCGAGTGGAGAGGGAGGACGGAGGAGGAGGTCGGTACCGAGTCCAGCAAGGAGGAGGAGGTGACGGCGCGTGGCGCAGATGGAGGAGGGGCGACGGGGGTGGACCGGCGCGCGGCGCAGACGGAGAGGATTGAGTGGCTGTGTGAGTGGATCGGAATGGATAGGTAGATGAATGGCTTAGCTGTAGCGCGCTTTAGGAAAAGGCGCTACTGCTAAGCTATCTAGCAGCAGCGCCTTTCACAATAAAGCGCTACTGCTACGTGTCAGCATGTAAAAATAGACTTTGTTCAATATATAAAAATACATTGATCATCAACGATCTTTTTGTGTACAATCTGATTTGTCAATATGAGTCCTCACCGGTTTAGGAACAGGTGAAAACTCATACTGCAGCCACAAATTCTACACATAGAGTTCAACGAAGATCAAGTGCTTGTCAAAGTTTGAGAAGTGACATATTTAAGGTGGTAGAAACTCTCTTCACGGAGCGAGGTGGGACTAAATTTTTGTAGGAAACTTAGCAGTAGCGCTTATCTAAGAAAAGCGCTGCTACTATGCTACGTAGCAGCAGCGCGCTTCGCTATAACGCGTTGCTGCTATAACTAGCCTCGCGGCGGCCTCGTGGGAATTATAGCAGCAACGCTTTTTGAGGAGGCGCTACTGCTATATTTGTTTCAGCAGCGAGTTTAAATGCATGGCGCGCTACTGCTAGTTAGCAGCAGCGATTTATTTTGAAGCGCGCTGCTGATAAGATTCTATGTATAGGATTTTCCCTAGTAGTGCTAAACAATATTCAGTTAACTGAAAACCTTTTGTAGACTGGGAAAATTCAGTTAACTTCATACACTAAAGCAAATTCATCTAACTGATAGGATACATATCAGAGGTTAGACTAAAAACAATAATGACCTACAGTTCATTCAAATCGAA
Source organism: Aegilops speltoides (assembly GCA_021437245.1). NCBI lineage: Eukaryota > Viridiplantae > Streptophyta > Magnoliopsida > Poales > Poaceae > Aegilops > Aegilops speltoides. The sequence continues at coordinate 94,171 of JAHHZJ010003656.1, forward strand.
GCCTAACTATTGAACTATGAGAAATTGAACCCTAACCCTAGAATCCACAGTAAAAGAGGAGGAGAACTTACTCAATGCCACCAAATGCAGAAGCGCATTGATGGCTACCCGTCGGAGTAGCTTGCACAGCACGGGCAAGAGCGCCGGTGGCACAGTACTCAAGCGACAGCGGCGGCGCTCTCCTCTTCGGGGCCCGACTAGGGCTAGAGATGCTGCACACCTCCTCCACTTTGATCGATCCGCCGCCGGGAAGCAACCCTCCACTGCAGCCTCCATCCACTCCCCCGCCGGCGGCATCCACTCCCCCGCCGTCGTCAGGGCTCGCCGTCGCCATGGAACACAAGGAGAAAGAGAGACAAAGGAGAGTAGAATGGTGAAAGGGGGAGAATGAAGTGGATAAGGGACCTGTGCTGTTTTGACCGAGACGGCGCGTCCGTTGCCACTGTAGCACCGTCAGACGGCGTGAGCTCGTGGACATTACGCCACGTCCTCAAAATCGGTCCCCACCTGTCATAATAGAGGTTAAAATGACCGAACAGATGATTAGGTGTTTTCTGCAAATGATTAGGACCAAAATCAGTGTTTTCTGGCACAAAATTGTAGAAGAGTCTTTTCTGCAACCCTAGGCTTCAATGTGGTGATTTTCTGCAATTCACTCGGGTAGAAGCTTGAACGACATGGATAATACAAATTGCAGGATATCCAGATATTCTTTAGTTAGCAGTTACCAGATAATCAAATAATGATTCCAAATCTAGTTAGTGAATAAGCCATCAACTCAAAAAGAATGATACCATGAAAAATCTGACACCAGTTAAATTGAACTCTTTTTGTCCCCTACATAGTTCTTAGTTCTATAACTATGGACGATGCTCGCTCTTGTTGGCCTATTTCTCCTACGCGTACACAGTGGACACACAAAGCAGTAATATGGAACAGCCAGGAGTTGAATCGTTCGATGTGAATGTCTCAAGGGCTACATCTTTACTACTGAAGTATCAAGCCAAAGCTCTTGTTTACAACTAATGGGCATGCACAAACTAAGATCGGTGCAATTTTATTGTGGAAACTATAAGAATAGCTATAATCCCACAAAGGTTGAAAACTGCACATCATTTGATATAAGAAACCATGGAGACTACAGGTGTCAACATGGAATCAAAGCATGCCGCCCTAAATAAATTAACTACGTAAATAGTAGGGAAAGTTCATATCGTCACAACCCACAAAGGGAAGTCACATAATGAGCTGGGTAATAGTATCATCATTGCAAAATTAAGAAGACAACATGCCTCAAGCCTTTGATACGTCTCCAACGTACCTATAATTTTTGATTGTTCCATGCTATTATACTACCCCTTTTCGATGTTTATGGGCTTTATTTTACACATTTATATCATTTTTGGGACTAACCTACTAACCGGAGGCCCAGCCCGTATTGCTTTTTTTTGCCTATTTCAGTATTTCGAAGAAAAGGAATATCAAACGGAGTCCAAACGGAATGAAACCTTCGGGACCGTGATTTTTGGAACGAACGTGATCCAGAGGACTTGGAGTGCAAGCCAAGAAGCAGCCAAGGCGGCCACGAGATAGGAGGGTGCCCCCACCCCCTCTGGGCGCGCCCCCTGTCTTTTGGGCCCCTCGGGCGGCCACCGACGTACTTCTTCCTCCTATATATACCTATGTACCCCGAAAACATCCAGGGAGCCAACAAAACACAATTTCCACCACCGTAACCTTCTGTATCCGCGAGATCCCATCTTGGAGCCTTCGTCGGCGCTCCGCCGGAGGGGGAATCGACCAAGGAGGGCTTCTACATCAACAGCATAGCCCCTCCGATGAGTTGTGAGTAGTTTACCACAGACCTTCGGGGCCATAGTTATTAGCTAGATGGCTTCTTCTCTCTTTTTGCATCTCAATACAATGTTCTCCCCCTCTCTTGTGGAGATCTATTCGATGTAAACTCTTTTTGCGGTGTGTTTGTCGAGATCCGATGAATTGTGGGTTTATGATCAAGTTTATCTATGAGAAATATTTGAATCTCCTCTGAATTCTTTTATGTATGATTGAGTTATCTTTGCAAGTCTCTTCGAATTATAAGTTTGGTTTGGCCTACTAGATTGATCTTTCTTGCCATGGGAGAAGTGCTTAGCTTTGGGTTCAATCTTGCGGTGTCCTTACCCAAAGGATGAAAGGGTTGCAAGGCACGTATTGTATTGTTGCCATCGAGGATAAAAGGATGGGGTTTATATCATATTGCATGAGTTTATCCCTATACATCATGTCATCTTTCTTAATGCGTTACTCTGTTCTTTATGAACTTAATACTCTAGATGCAGGCAGGAGTCGATCGATGTGTGGAGTAATAGTAGTAGATGCAGGCAGGAGTCGGTCTACTTGTTGCGGACGTGATGCCTGTATACATGATCATGCCTAGATAATCTCATAATTATTCACTTTTCTATCAATTGCTTGATAGTAATTTGTTCACCCACCGTAATACTTATGCTATCTTGAGAGAAGCCACTAGTGAAACCTATGGCCCCCCGGGTCTATCTTTTATCATATAAGCTTTCAATCTACTTTTATTTGCATCTTTACTTTTTGCATCTATATTATAAAATACCAAAAATATATTTATCTTATCATACTATCTCTATCAGATCTCACTTTCGCAAGTGGCCGTGAAGGGATTGACAACCCCTTTATTGCGTTGGTTGCGATTTTTTTGTTTGTTTGTGTAGGTGCGTGGGACTTTTGAGGAGCCTCCTACTGGATTGATACCTTGGTTCTCAAAAACTGAGGGAAATACTTACGCTACTATTGCTGCATCACCCTTTCCTCTTCAAGGAAAACCAACGCAAGCTCAAGACGTAGCAAGAAGGATTTCTGGTGCCGTTGTCGGGGAGGTCTTCGCACAAGTCAAGACATACCAAGTACCCATCACAAACTCATCTCCCTCGCATTTACATTATTTTCCATTTGCCTCTCGTTTTCCTCTCCCCCACTTCACCCTTGTCGTTTTATTTGCCCTCTCTTTCCCAATCTTCTCCTCTTTTTTTCTTGCTTTCTTCCCCCTTGCTTTTGTTTGCCGTTATGTCTGAAATTGGGGAGATTATCGTCGATATGGACAATAATGATAACATGGAAAATTCTGAGGCTCCGGCTGAAGAACCCCCTATCTTGCATACTAAAAAGTTTCGAATCGGTAGTGGTAATATTATTGGAAAAGGTGTTATTCAAGATTACTTAACTTGTGCCGGTACTTTACCTTCCATGGGTGGTTCTATTCTTCATAGAACTAGTAGTCTTGTGGATGCTATCGCTATGCTTGTAGTTGAACTTGAAAGACAATTTATGATATGCATCCTTGCATACAAAGAATTTTTCTAGAATTTTCCAATATTGAGCATGCTTTTGTTAAATGCGCTGTTACTATCTTCTTGGCTCATGAGTTTAGATTTATAATAAGAGAGGACAAAGAAATCTTTGCGCACTATAGGGTGGACGCCGGTCGTCCTCCCATAGAAGCGGTCCTATTTGATCAAGAGGAAATTAAGCGTTTTCAATCTTCGGACTACGTTGCTTTCAATGAAAACCTTAGAAAAAAGGTTCCTAGCAATGTCTTGGTTGATAGAATTTCCGAACTTAATAATGATTTTGCTCTTCAAAATAATGAGCTAGGATACTCTCTTGAGTATGGGCTCAGGAGATTTTGCCAAAAGAATGCTTTTAGTGATGAATTAGTTGTGCATTATGAAGGGCCAAAGGAGGAACCCGTTCCTCCTGAGATTGACCTTAGGGACTTTTGTCCCGCTAAATTTATCCCTTTTGATTACTTTTGCTTGCCTCAAAGAAAACTTGCTGCCGAACGTAGAGAATATGAGATGAGCGTTCAAGATCTATCTTATTATTATGGCACTACTTGGATCTATCTTCGCTTTTATGCCTAGCTAGGGGCGTTAAACGATAGCGCTAGTTGGGAGGCAACCCAATTTTCTTTGTATTTTTTGTTTTTGTTTCTGTTTAGTAATAAATTTTGCATCTACCTTCTGTTTAGATGTGTTTTTATGTTTAATTTAGTGTTTGTGCCAAGTAGAACCTATAGGATAACCTATGATGATAGTTAATTTGATTCTGCTGAAAAACAGAAACTTTGCGCGCACGAAATTAGTTTTGGTAAATAACAGAAACGTGATTTTGAGTGGATTCTTTTTGAATCTGATCAATAGGCAAATTGTCCAGGACTTCCTATTTTGGTAATATTTGTAGAGTTCCAAAAGTTTGTGTTAGTTACAGATTGCTTCAGACTGTTCTGTTTTTGACAGATTCTGTTTTTCGTGTGTTGTTTGCTTATGTTGATGCATCTATGGCTAGTATTAAGTGGTATGTGATGACCCACAAGTTTAGGGGATCTATCGTAGTCCTTTCGATAAGTAAGAGTGTCGAACCCAACGAGGAGCAGAAGGAAATGATAAGCGGTTTTCACTAAGGTTTTCTCTGCAAGCACTGAAATTGTAGGTGATAGATAGTTTTGTGATAAGATAAATGGTAACGAGTAAAAAGTAAGTAAAGTAAATAAAGTGCAGCAAGGTGGCCCAATTCTTTATGTAGCAAAGGATAAGCCTGGACAATTTTTAATAATGAGGAAGGAGCTCCCGAGGACACATTGAGAATTATCATCAAGCTAGTTTTCATCACGTTCATATGATTCATGTTCGGTACTTTGATAATTTATATGTGGGTGGACCGGTACTTGGGTACTGCCCTAACTTGGACAAGCATCCCACTTATGATTAACCTCTATTGCAAGCATCCGCAACTACAAAAATAAGTATTAAGGTAAACCTAACCACAACATTAAGCATATGGATCCATATCAGCCCCTAACGAAGCAACACATAAACTAGGCTTTAAGCTTTTGTCACTCTAGCAACCCATCATCTAATTATTACTTCCCCATGCCTTCCTCTAGGCCCAAATAATGGTGAAGTGTCATGTAGTCGACGTTCACATAACACCACTAGAGGAAAGACAACATACATCTCATCAAAATATCGAATGAATATCAAATTCACATGACTACTAATAGCTAGACATCACCCATGTCCTCAGGAACAAACGTAACTACTCACAAATCATATTCATGTCCGTATCAGAGGAGTAATAATATGCATAAAGGATCTGAACATATGATCTTCCACCAAGTAAACCAATTAGCATCAACTACAAGGAGTAACAACACCACTAGCAACCCACAGGTACCAATTTGTGGTTTTGATACAAGATTGGATACAAGAGATGAACTAGGGTTTTGAGAGGAGATGGTGCTCATGAAGATGTTGATGGAGATTGACCCCCTCTCAATGAGAGGATCATTGGTGATGACGTTGGTGATGATTTCCCCCACCTGGAGGGAAGTGTCCCCGGCAGAACAGCTCCGCCAGAGCCCTAAGTTGATTCCGCCAAGGTTCCGCCTCGTGGCGGCGGAGTTTCGTTCCGTAAGCTTGCCCACCATTTTTTTCAGGGTAAAAGTGATGATATAGCAGAAGATGGACGCCGGAGGCCCACCAGGGGGCCTAGGAGATAGGGGGCGCACCCCTGTCTCCTGGACAGGGTGTGGGCCCCTGGCCTATTTCTTTCGCTCTTAAATTCTTATTAAATCCAAAAGGTTGTTTCGTGGAGTCTCAGGACTTTTGGAGCTGTGCAGAATAGGTTTCCAACGTTTGCTCCTTTTCCAGCCAGAATTCTAGCTGCCGGCATTCCCCCTCTTCATTATAAACCTTGTAAAATAAGAGAGAATAGCCATAACTATTGAGATATAACGTGTAATAACATCCCATAATGCAATAAATATTGATATAAAAGCATGATGCAAAATGGACGTATCAACTCCCCCAAGCTTAGACCTCGCTTGTCCTCAAGCGGAAGCCGAAATCGAAAAATATTTCCACATGTTTAGAGATAGAGGTGTCGATAAAAATAAAATACGGACATGAGGGCATCATGATCATTCTAATAACAGCAACATATAAGGATTTTGTCATATGATTTCCTATGTTCAAGTAATAAGAAATTCACAATGTCAAGTATGGTTCAAAAATTTCGTTGGGAACTAACAAACTATAATCTCAGTCATTGAAGCAATTGCAATTTATCGTAACATCAGAAAGAGTCAACAATAGAGCTTTTCAGCAAGCTCACATACTCAACTATCTCGTAGTCTCCTATAATTGCTAAAACTCACGCAATACTTGTGGTTATAGAGTTTCAGCCGGACACTGAGAAAGATAGGGCTTATTGTGTTGCCTCCCAACGTATTCACCTTTAGGTGATGTCAACAATAATAACCTATGCCAACTTACATCCAATTCGATATATATATGATGATCTTTCAAACATGAGGAGCTTGCCAAAGGATAAAATGAAAAAGGGAAAGGTGAGGATCACCTTGACTCAAGCATAAAGTAAAAACATAAAGTAAAAGATAGGCCCTTCGCAGAGGGAAGCAGAGGTTGTCATGCGCGTTTAGGGTTGATGCACGAAATCTTAATGCAAGAGAATGTCATTTTATATTGCCCCTTGTATGTGGACCTTTATTATGCAGTCCGTCGCTTTTATTACTTCCACAACAAGTTCGTACAAGGCTTATTTTCTCTGCACTAATAAGTCATGCATATTTAGAGAGCAATTTTTATTGCTTGCACCGATGACAACTTACTTGAAGGATCTTACTCAATCCATAGGTAGGTATGGTGGACTCTCATGGCAAAACTGGGTTTAAGGATATTTGGAAGCACAAGTAGTATCTCTACTTGGTGCAAGGAATTTGGCTAGCATAAGGGGGAAAGGCAAGCTCAACATGTTTGGAAGGTCAATGACAATATACTTTAACTGAGATGTCGGAAAACATAAACCATTACGTTCTCTTCCTTGTCCAGCGTTAACTCTTTTAGCATGTCATACTTAATGAGTGCTCCCAGTTATAAAAGATGTCCAAGATAATATATTTATATGTGAACCCCTCTTTCCTTATCACTTCCTATTAATTGCAACGATGACCAAGGCTACGTTCATCAACTCTCAATAATTTTTATGCCTCATACTTTCTATGTGTGAAGTTATCACTATCCATAAGATCAATATGAACTCGTTTATTTTTTCTACTTTCTCAAGATCATAGCAACATAGCAAAGCCCTTGACTCAACACTAATCTTTATTATAGATAGCACACGGACTCGATTACGTAAAGAGATCACAATGCAAAACTCAAAACTACTTGATATCAAAACTTGAAACTACTAGATCAAGATACTACTAAAGGGATCGAACTAAATAAAGCAGTAAATATAGGAGTGTGATGGTGATATGATACCGGGGCACCTCCCCCAAGCTTGGCAGTTGCCAAGGGGAGTGCCCATACCCAAGTGATTAGTTTCTCGGAGGTGATGGAGGTGGTGATGATGACGGTGGATAATCGCACATTGAGCGTAGAAGTTCCTCCAACATGCGGATAATGCCCTTAAGCCCAGCAATATGATCCTCCAACAGAATATTATCCTGTGTGAGGTACTTGTTCTGTATACGAGCTAACTCAATCATCTTGAAAGCTTCAATCTCTGTTGGAGTAAAAAGGTTAGGTAAAGGTTGAGGGATGTCTTCTTCTTTCACCACTGGAGCTTGAACCTCCATCGCCTTCTTGATCTCTTCATCCTTGTTGATCTCTTCTGGTTCTTCTCTTTTCAGCTCTATCTTCAATAGCCAAGCATCCTTTTCTTCGTTGTTGGAGGAGGGTGAAGTCATGGTGCTCTAAATCTATGCCTTTTCGGAGTCTGGAACGTTCTGGAAAGTGTCCCTTATGTATTCCTCAGGGGTTACGGTTTCAATAATATTAGTTTCAACATTGATAGGATTACCTGAAATATAATGTTTAATTCTTTGACTGTTTACCACCCTCGGATTTGTGCCTTCCAAGTTGTTGATTTTTATAGCACCAGAACGATAGACCTCCTCGATAACGTAGGGACCTTCCCATTTTTAGAGAAGTTTTCCTGCAAAAAATCTTAAACAAGAGTTGAATAATAACACATAATCTCCTACGTTAAACTCACGCTTTTGTATCCTCTTATCATGCCAGTGTTTGACTTTTTCTTTGAAAAGCTTGGCATTCTCATAGGCTTGAGTTCTCCATTCATCGAGTGAGCTAATATCAAACAAACTCTTCTCACCGGCAAGTTTGAAGTCATAGTTGAGCTCTTTAATAGCCAAATATGCCTTATGTTCAAGTTCAAGAGGTAAATGCCATGCTTTTCCATAAACCATCTTATAAGGAGACACACCCATAGGATTTTTGTATGCGGTTCTATAGGCCCATAATGCATCATCAAGTTTTTTGGACCAATTCTTTCTAGATCTATTCACAGTCTTTTGCAAAATTAATTTGAGCTCTCTATTGCTCAACGCTACTTGACCCCTAGACTGCGGATGATAAGGAGATGCGATTCTATGATTGACATCATACTTAGCAAGCATCTTACGGAAAGCACCATGAATAAAATGTGAACCACCATCAGTCATAAGATATCTAGGGACTCCAAACCTCGGAAAAATAACTTCTTAAAGCATTTTAATAGAAGTGTTATGATCAGCACTACTAGTTGGAATAGCTTCTACCCACTTAGTAATGTAATCAATAGCAACTAAAATATGTGTATAACCATTAGAGGCAGGAAAAGGTCCCATATAATCAAAGCCCCAAACATCAATCGGTTCAATAACAAGAGAGTAGTTCATAGGCATTTCTTGACGTCTACTAATGTTACCTATTCTTTGACATTCATCACAAGATAAGACAAACTTACGAGCATCTTTGAAGAGAGTAGGCCAATAAAAACCAGATTGTAGTACCTTGTGTGCAGTTCTATCTCCAGCGTGGTGTCCTCCATAAGATTCAGAGTGACACTTGCGTAGGATCTGTTCCTGTTCATGCTCAGGCACACAACGTCTAATAACACCATCTACTCCTTCTTTATAAAGGTGTGGATCATCCCAGAAGTAATGTCTTAAATCATAAAAGAACTTTTTCTTTTGCTGGTATGTGAAACTAGGCGGTATATATTTAGCAACAATGTAATTAGCATAATCAGCATACCAAGGAGCAGTACGAGAAGCATTACGACCGCTAATTGTTCATCAGGAAAGCTATCATTAATAGGCAGTGGGTCATCAAAAACATTCTCTAACCTAGACAAGTTGTCTGCAACGGGGTTCTCAGCTCCTGTTCTATCAATAATATGCAAGTCAAATTCTTGGAGCAAGAGAACCCATCTAATGAGTCTAGGCTTAGCATCTTTCCTTTCCATAAGATATTTAATAGCAGCATGATCAGTGTGAATAGTAACTTTGGAATCAACAATATAAGGTCTAAACTTATCACATGCAAACACAACTGCTAAGAACTCTTTTTCAGTAGTAACATAATTTCTCTGGGCAGTATCAAGAGTCTTACTAGCATACTGGATAACATTCAATTTCTTATTGACTCTTTGCCCTAAAACAGCACCTACAGCATAGTCACTAGCGTCGCACATAATTTCAAAAGGTAAATTCCAATCAGGCGGCTGAACAATGGGTGCAGTAATCAAAGCTTTCTTAAGCGTTTCAAATGCTTCTACACAATCATCATCAAAGACAAAAGGAATATCTTTTTGCAATAAATTATTCAGAGGCCTAGAGATTTTAGAAAAGTCCTTAACGAACCTCCTATAAAAACCTGCGTGACCAAGGAAACTTCTTATACCTTTTATGTCCTTGGGACATGGCATCTTTTCAATAGCATCAACCTTGGCTTTATCAACTTCAATACCCTCTCTCGGAGATCTTGTGCCCCAAGACAATACCTTCATTAACCATAAAGTGACACTTTTCCCAATTCAGGACGAGACTAGTGTCTTTGCATCTCTGCAAAACTCGATCAAGGTTGCTCAAACAATCATCAAAAGAGGATACATAGATAGAGAAGTCATCCATGAATACCTCACAAATCTTTTCACAAAAATCAGAGAATATAGCCATCATGCATCTTTGAAAGGTAGCAGGAGCATTACATAAACCAAAAGGCATACGTCTATAAGCAAAAGTACCAAAAGGGCAAGTAAAAGTAGTTTTAGATTGATCCTTTGCTGACACAGGTATCTGAGAGAAGCCAGAATAACCATCTAGAAAGCAGAAATGAGTGTGTTTGGATAGCCTTTCTAGCATTTGATCAATAAAAGGTAAAGGGTAATGATCTTTCTTAGTAGCTTTATTTAACTTACAGGAATCAATTACCATCCTATAACCTGTAATAATTCTTTGCGGGATCAATTCATCTTTATCATTAGGAACAATGGTAATACCTCCCTTTTTAGGGACACAATGAACAGGGCTTACCCATTCACTATCAGCAACGAGATAAATGATACCTGCCTCAAGGAGCTTTAGTATCTCCTTTCTTACCACTTCCTTCATCTTGGGATTTAATCGTCTTTGAGGATCTCTAACTGGTTTGGCATCTTTCTCCACTGAAATTTTGTGTTGACATAATGTGGGACTAATGCCCTTAAGATCAACCAGAGTATATCCAATAGCAGCTCGGTGCTTCTTTAGAGTTTTCAATAATCTTTCTTCTTCTTTCTCTGAAAGGTTAGCACTAATAATAACAGGATATATTTCTTTTTCATCAAGATAAGCATACTTAAGATTATCGGGTAATGGTTTGAGTTCAAACACGGATCACCCTTGGGTGGAGGGGATCCCAAGAATTTCAACGGAAGGTTATGTTTCAGCATAGGTTCTGTTTAAGGAACACTTCATCTATTTCTTCCCTTTCCTTCATAAACATATCGTTTTCATGGTCTAGCAAATATTGTTCTAACGGATCAGTTGGAGGAACAGCAATGGAAGCAAGACCAATAATCTCATCCTTACTAGGTGGTTCCCTTTCACAAGGTTGTCTACTAAACTTAGCAAAATTAAACTCATGAGACATACCATCTATGCCAACAGTGACAATATTCCTTTCACAATTAATCTTAGCACTAGCAGTATTCAAGAAGGGTCTACCAAAAATAATGGGACAAAATCATCTTGTGGGGAAACAAGAACAAGAAAATCAGCAGGGTATTTAACCTTCCCACACAAAACTTCGACATCTCTAACAATCCCAATAGGTTTAATGGTATCCCTATTAGCAAGCTTAATAGTAACATCAATGTCTTCTAATTCAACGGGTGCAATGTCATGCATAATTTCTTTATAAAGATCATAAGGTATCGCACTAGCACTAGCACCCATATCGCATAAGCCGTGATAACAATGATCTCCTATTTTAACAGAAATAACAGGCATGCCTACAACAGGTCTACGTGTCTTAGTATCAGGTCTAGCAATATTAGAAGTTTCACCCAAGAAAGAAATAACATGCTCATCTAAGTCCTCATCCAAGAGATCTTTAATCATAGCAATACTAGGTTCAACATTAATTTGCTCAGGAGGTGTATATGTCCTAGTATTACTCTTACGAACAACAGTCGAAGCTTTAGCATGATCTTTTATCCTAACAGGAAAAGGAGGTTTTTCAACATAAGCAGTAGGAATAATAGGATCACTATAGGTAATAGTCTTTTCTTCGACTGTAATAGGTGCAACTACTTTCACTTCAACAGGAGGATTATATTTAAACTTCTCTTTAGGGAGATCAACGTGAGTAGCAAAAGATTCACAAAAAGTAGCTACTATTTCAGAGTCAAGTCCATACTTAGAGCTAAATCCACGGAAAACATCGGTATCCATAAAAGATCTAACACAATCGAACTTAGGTGTCATACCTGACTCCTTACCATCGTCGAAACCCCAATCTTCAGAGTTGCGTTTAATTCTTTCCAATAAGTCCCATTTGAAATCAATAGTCTTCAGCATATAAGAACCAGCACATGAAATATCGAGCAGGTTGTGATTATCAAGAGAAAGCCGAGCATAAAAATTCTGAATAACCATTTCCCGAGAGAGCTCATGATTGGGGCATGAATATAACATTGACTTAAGCCTCCCCCAAGAGCGAGCGACGCTTTCTCCTTCGCGAGGCCAGAAATTATATATGTAGTTACGATCACGATGAACAAGATGCATAGGATAGAACTTCTGGTGAAATTCCAACTTCAATCGCTTATAATTCCAAGATCTCGTATCATCACATAGCCTATACCATGTCAATGTGTCTCCCTTCAAAGATAAAGGGAAGACCTTCCTTTTAACAACATCATCGGGAATACCTGCAAGCTTAAATAATCTACAAACTTCATCCACAAAGATAAGGTTTAAATCGGGATGCAAAGTTCCGTCTCCTGCAAATGGATTAGCTAGCAGTTTTTCTATCATACCCGAAGGAATCTCAAAGTGAATATTTTCATAAAGTTCAGTAGGTTGAGGAGAAACTCTTTGCTCTTCTGGTTGGGGTGAAGATACCCCAAACAAGCCCCTCAAAGGATTAGTTTCCATAGTGACAAGTAACAGAAAATTTCAGCACACTATATAAATGTTTCCTTACCAAGTTCCACTCACCAAGAGCGCTACGCTCCCCGGCAACGGCGCCAGAAAAGAGTCTTGATGACCCACAAGTGTAGGGGATCTATCATAGTACTTTCGACAAGTAAGAGTGTCAAACCCAACGAGGAGCATAAGGAAATGATAAGCGGTTTTCAGTAAGGTTTTCTCTGCAAGCACTAAAATTGTAGGTGATAGATAGTTTTGTGATAAGACAAATGGTAATGAGTAAAAAGTAAGTAAAGTAAATAAAGTGCGGCAAGGTGGCCCAATCCTTTATGTAGCAAAGGATAAGCCTGGACAATTTCTAATAATGAGGAAGGAGCTCCCGAGGACACATTGGGAATTATCGTCAAGCTAGTTTTCATCACGTTCATATAATTCGCGTTCGGTACTTTGATAATTTGATATGTGGGTGGACCGGTACTTGGGTACTGCCCTAACTTGGGCAAGCATCCCACTTATGATTAACCTCTATTGCAAGCATCGCAACTACAAAAATAAGTATTAAGGTAAACCTAACCATAGCATTAAGCATATGGATCCATATCAGCCCCTAACAAAGCAACGCATAAACTAGGGTTTAAGCTTCTGTCACTCTAGCAACCCATCATCTACTTATTACTTCCCCATGCCTTCCTCTAGGCCCAAATAATGGTGAAGTGTCATGTAGTCGACGTTCACATAACACCACTAGAGGAAAGACAACATACATCTCATCAAAATATCAAACAAATACCAAATTCACATGACTATTAATAGCAAGACTTCACCCATGTCATCAGGAACAAACGTAACTACTCACAAAGCATATTCATGTTCATAATCAGAGGAGTAATGATATGCATAAAGGATCTGAACATATGATCTTCCACCAAGTAAACCAATTAGGATCAACTACAAGGAGTAATCAACACTACTAGCAACCCACATGTACCAATTTGTGGTTTTGATACAAGATTGGATACAAGAGATGAACTAGGGTTTTCAGAGGAGATGGTGCTGGTGAAGATGTTGATGGAGATTTACCTCCTCTCGATGAGAGGTTCGTTGGTGATGACGTTGGTGATGATTTCCCCCTCCCGGAGGAAAGTGTCCCCGGCAGAACAGCTCCGCCAGAGCCCTAGATTGATTCTGCCAAGGTTCCGCCTCATGGCGGCGGAGTTTCGTTCCGTAAGCTTGCCCATGATTTTTTCCAGGGTAAAAGTGATGATATAGTAGAAGATGGACGCCGGAGGCCCTCCAGGGGGCCCAGGAGATAGGGGGCGCGCCCCCTGTCTCCTGGACAGGGTGTGGACCCCTGGCCTATTTCTTTCGCTCATAAATTCTTATTAAGTCCAAAAAGTTGTTTCGTGGAGTCTCAGGACTTTTGGAGCTGTGCAGAATAGGTTTCCAACGTTTGCTCCTTTTCTAGCCAGAATTCCAGCTGTCGGCATTCCCCCTCTTCATGGTAAACCTTGTAAAATAAGAGAGAATAGCCATAAGTACTGAGATATAATGTGTAATAACAGACCATAATGCAATAAATATTGATATAAAAGCATTATGCAAAATGGACGTATTAGTATGAACCATAGAGAACTTGGAATACAGTAGGTTTAACACCAAAATAAATAAAGAATGAGTTCACTACAGTACCTTATGTGGTGGTTTTCTTTTCTTTCACTAACGGAGCTTATAAGATTTCCTGTTGAGTTTTGTGTTGTGAAGTTTTCAAGTTTTGGGTAAAGCTTTGATGGACTATGGAATAAGGAGTGGCAAGAGCCTAAGCTTGGGGATGCCCATGGCACCCCAAGATATTCAAGAATAGCCAAAAGCCTAAGCTTGGGGATGCCCCAGGAAGGCATCCCCTCTTTCATCTTCGTTCATTGGTAACTTTACTTGGAGCTATATTTTTATTCGCCACATGATATGTGTTTTGCTTGGAGCGTCATGTATTATATTATTCTTTGCTTTTTAGTTTACCACAATCATCCTTGCTGTACACACGCTTTGGTAGAACCCTACTTAATTAGAATTTGCTAGAATATGCTATGTGCTTCACTTATATCTTTTGAGCTTGATAGTTTTTGCTCTAGTGCTTCACTTATATCTTTTAGAGCACGGCAGTGGCTTAATTTTGTAGAAATTGCTAGTCTCTCATGCCTCACTTATATTATTTTGAGAGTCTTTTAGAACAGCATGGTATTTGCTATGGTTCTAAAATTGGTCCTAGAATGGTAGGCATCCAAGTTGGGTATAATAAAAACTATCATGGGAAGTGAATTGGATGCTATGATCAATTTGATACTTGATAATTGTTTTGAGATATGGAGGTAGTGATATTAAAGTCATGCTAGTTGGGTGATCATGAATTTAAAGAATGCTTGTGTTGAAGTTAGCAAGTCCCGTAGCATGCACGTATGGTTATAGTTGTCTAACAAATTTGAATCATGAAGTGTACCTGGCTTGTGCATCCTTATGAGTGGCGGTCGGGGACGAGCGATGGTCTTTTCCTACCAATCTATCCCTCTACAAGCATGCGCGTAGTGCTTGATTTTTTATGACTTCTAAAATTTTTCGATAAGTATATGAGTTCTTTTGACTAATGTTGAGTCCATGGATTATACGCACTTTCACCTTTCCATCATTGCTAGCCTCTTAGGTACCGTGCATTGCCCTTTCTCACATTGAGAGTTGGTGCAAACTTCGCCCGTGCATCCAAACCCCGTGATACGATACGCTCTATGACACATAAACCTCCTTATATCTTCCTCAAACCAGCCACCATACCTACCTATTATGGCATTTCCATAGCCATTCCGACATATATTGCCATGAAACTTTCCACCGTTCCGTTCATCATCATGACATAATTCACTTTTGTCATGTTGCCATTGCATGATCATGTAGTTGACATCGTATTTTTGGCAAAGCCACCATGAATAATTTTCATACATGTCACTCTTGATTCATTGCACCATCCCGGTACACCGCCGGAGGAATTCATATAGAGTCATACCTTGTTCTAGTTTCGAGTTGTAATTTCTTTGTTGTAATCAATAAAGGTGTGATGATCATCATTATTAGAGCATTGCCCAAAAAAGGCCAAAGAAAAAAATAAAAGAAAATAAAAAAATAAAAAAAATTAAAAGGGGCAATGTTACTATCTCTTTTTCCACACTTGTGCTTCAAAGTAGCACCTTGTTCTTCATGTAGTGAGTCTCATATCTTGTGCTTCAAAGTAGCACCATGTTTTTCATATAGCGAGTCTCATATGTTGTCACTTTCATATACTAGTGGGAATTTTTCGTTATAGAACTTGGCTTGTATATTCCTACGATGGGCTTCCTCAAATGCCCTAGGTCTTCGTGAGCAAGCAAGTTGGATGCACACCCACTAGTTTTCTTTTGTTGAGCATTCATTTATAGCTCTAGTGCATCCGTTGCATGGCAATCCGTACTCCTCATGTTGACATCAATTGATGGAAATCTCCATAGCCTGTTGATTATCCTCGTCAATGTGCGACTTTCTCCTTTTTTGTCTTCTCCACACAATCCCCATAATCATATTCTATTCCACCCATAGTGCTATATCCATGGCTCACACTCATGTATTGCGTGAAGGTTGAAAAAGTTTGAGATTATTTAAGTATGAAACAATTGCTTGGCTTGTCATCGGGGGTATAGAAGTTGGGAACATTTTTGTGTGACAAAAATGAAGCATAGCCTAACTATATGATTTTGTAGGGATGAACTTTCTTTAGCCGTGTTATTTTGAGAAGACGTGATTGCTTTGGTTAGTATGCTTGAAGTGTTACTATTTCTTTTATCAATATGAACTTTTATTTTGAATCATTTGGATCTGAACATTCATGCCACAATAAAACAAATTACATTGAGAATTATGCTAGGTAGCATTCCACATCAAAAATTCTGTTTTTATCATTTACCTCCTCGAGGACGAGCAGGAATTAAGCTTGGGGATGCTTGATACGTCTCCAACGTATCTATAATTTTTGATTGTTCCATGCTATTATATTACCCCTTTTGGATGTTTATGGGCTTTATTTTACACATTTATATCATTTTTGGGACTAACCTACTAACCGGAGGCCCAGCCCGTATTGCTTTTTTTTGCCTATTTCAGTATTTCGAAGAAAAGGAATATCAAACGGAGTCCAAACGGAATGAAACCTTCGGGAGCGTGATTTTTGGAACGAACGTGATCCAGAGGACTTGGAGTGCAAGCCAAGAAGCAGCCGAGGCGGCCACGAGATAGGAGGGCGCGCCCACCCCCTCTGGGCGCGCCCCCTGTCTTGTGGGTCCCTCGGGCGGCCACCGACATACTTCTTCCTCCTATATATACCTACGTACCCCGAAAACATCCAGTGAACCAACGAAACACAATTCCCACCACCGTAACCTTCTGTATCCGTGAGATCCCATCTTGGAGCCTTTTTTGGCGCTCACGAGGGGGAATCGAGGGCTTTACATCAACACCATAGCCCTCCGATGAGTTGTGAGTAGTTTACCACAGACCTTCGGGTCCATAGTTATTAGCTAGATGGCTTCTTCTCTCTTTTTGGATCTCAATACAATGTTCTCCCCTCTCTTGTGGAGATCTATTCGATGTAAACTCTTTTTGCGGTGTGTTTGTCGAGATCCGATGAATTGTGGGTTTATGATCAAGTTTATCTATGAGAAATATTTGAATCTCCTCTGAATTCTTTTATGTATGATTGAGTTATCTTTGCAAGTCTCTTCGAATTATCAGTTTGGTTTGGCCTACTAGATTGATCTTTCTTGCCATGGGAGAAGTGCTTAGCTTTGGGTTCAATCTTGCGGTGTCCTTACCCAGTGACAGAAAGGGTTGCAAGGCACGTATTGTATGGTTGCCATCGAGAATAAAAAGATGGGGTGTATATCATATTGCATGAGTTTATCCATCTACATCATGTCATCTTTCTTAATGCATTACTCTATTCTTTTTGAACTTAATACTCTAGATGCAAGCAGGAGTCGGTCGATGTGTGGAGTAATAGTAGTAGATGCAGGCAGGAGTCGGTCTACTTGTCGTGGACGTGATGCCTGTATACATGATCATGCCTAGATAATCTCATAATTATTCGCTTTTCTATCAATTGCTCGATAGTAATTTGTTCACCCACCGTAATACTTATGCTATCTTGAGAGAAGCCACTAGTGAAACCTATGGCCCCCAGGTCTATCTTTTATCATATAGGCTTTCAACCTACTTTTATTTGCATCTTTACTTTTTGCATCTACATTATAAAATACCAAAAATATATCTATCTTATCATACTATCTCTATCAGATCTCACTTTCGCAAGTGGCCGCCAAGGGATTGACAACCCCTTTATTGCATTGGTTGCGAGTTCTTTGTTTGTTTGTGTAGGTGTGTGGGACTTTTGAGGAGCCTCCTACTGGATTGATACCTTGGTTCTCAAAAACTGATGGAAATACTTACGCTACTATTGCTGCATCACCCTTTCTTCTTCAAGGAAAACCAACGCAAGCTCAAGACGTAGCAGCCTTCCACTAAACATTTACATAAAAAAGAAACAGATCCAATGTTCTTTCAGGTATGACAGAAGAAACATATAGTCTGCATAGACAAAACCATAAAATAATTGAGATCGGAAAACCCAGAGGGGAGTATTCATAGAGATGGGATTACAGTGTGTCATCATTGCTAGTCATAGTAAAAACAGAGTTATATTTACAAGGGAAACCACTCTACCATGCTCCATGTAGCCAATGCATCAGTTACTAAAGCATATGAAGGAACATGTGAGAGGAACTACATGTTCATTTCAATAGAGAAGAAATAGGAATCTGAAATAATGTTCTGTCGAAGAAATTCCAGGATACAATTATACAAGTTAAATCATCATGCTACGTCAACATGCCGCAAGTCTAGGCTTGCAGCAAGTATGACATGCCACAGGCACAAACACAGTAACTCCATATCCTGAGAATGAAGAGTGATTCTTCCAACATATATACTTGTAAGCCCGTCATTTAACGTAAAATTTCAACTTATAACCTCTACAATGACTAACTCATCCGACCAAACAAGTCAGTGTTGCGTCACTATCCTTGTGAACAAAAAGAACTAGGAATAGTTTCACGCAATAAGTTCAATGCAATAACTCACCCACTCAACAAGGCTCTCATCACCCAATATTCTTGATGCATCAACATGCTTTCGACCAGTCACAAGCTCTAAGAGGACAACACTAAAAGAGAATTCATCAGGTTTCTCAGTCATTTCGCCACTCATGCATACTCTAAAGCCATGTATTTGCATGAAAGAAAGAAAAAGACAACATTTTTAGTCATCATCAGCTCTATAAGATCATAGTAGATTCTTCTAAAGCTCCCAGTACATTGCTCACCTAAATGTCCCCATAACCAGTGTAGTTAGATGTGTTACAGCGTCCAAAGCCAATCTTGCAAGACCAAAATCGGCTACCTAGAGTTCACGAATCTAATCAGAAAACAAACTATACATGTGTTACAGTGTTCAAAGCCAATCTTGCAAGACCAAAGCCTGCCTAGCACAGCATTAAGGTGTAACTAGCATAGTTAATCGACAGGAAAACAAAGAAATTATACATTATTGCCACTATGCACGACTCAGACACACATGACCACGTCATTAGCTACACTAGGCGCCCAAGCACAACACATGCATGCCATTGGATGATAATGAAATAAACAGAGATATCTGTACTTGAGATATTTCATGCTCTAATTTCTCTAAGATGTATGCGGTCAGGAAGCAGTAGCATAAATCAGCCCAAGTATGGTATTTCTGTTCTTATCCCAGCTTAACTATTAAGGGGGCGAGTGACATTTATAAATAACTAGTGCATATGAGCCAGTGTAATTAACCCAGAAACAACCAAATAGGATCTAGTACAAGCATTTCTTCAACAAACCATAACACAGAATATATTCATAGACCAAGCCATTGTAAGATGACCAACTTAGACATGCTACAGTGAAGAGGATTAATGACCAAACGACGACCACCACAAGCACTAGGTCATGGACGCGATGGCCGACCTAGCAAGTCCACGATGATAGGACTCCTCGGAGCATGTGAGAGGCCAGTAAAAGGAGCCAAGTGTCCTTATCCATCAGCAACTAATTAGACTCGACAGAATTTTTGTATATGATGAATGAATGATTGTACACATTCAGTCTGTACTATTGCAAGTGCTGTCCAGATCTGTACATATAGAAATTGGACTATGCGAACCTAAACTAATCAGATCGGGCACAAAAAGGGATGTGTACTCATATATGTCTACAATTCCAAGTGCTATCCATCCAGATATGGCCGTAGAGCGGGAAGAGGGGTAGGTAGGTCACCACATACGGTCGCTAGGAGTGGAGGGGAGGGAAGGAGGAAAGAGCCATCAGTGTGCTCGTCATCCCCAGCGCGTGAAACAAGGCAGGGGCTAGCGAAGAGGGTTGTCGGCATTGCTCCTCTGACCGCTAGCTAGGAGGGATGTTGGTTGTCACTTAGCAAAGCAAATGACAGGCCTAGTTGCTCCACAAGCACGCCCAAGGCCTTGCTTTCAAGGGATAAAGACATATGGCAGATTCTGCATCATACAACAAATTAGCTCAATAAGTTTACCTTTATCTATTGTCACGAACACAAATTAACATTATTGATGCATGGGCAACGATGAAAGAATAAGTGGAAGACAACTAAATCAAGGGAAGATGCATGTACAGTACAACCGATAAATTTCACTACAATTCTGAACAAGAACGAATCGCTGCACTGCCATGTGATTTGCAAGGCTTAGTTATCCAACACAAGTGCACTGAACAATGAACCGAAAAAACTCAATGAACTCTCTCGTTGTCTAAAGTGGTATAATTTTTTACATGAGATATTTCATGCTCTAAACTTCTCTATGATGTATTCAGTCAGGAAGCAGTAGAATAGACCAGCACAAGTATACTATTTCTATTCTTATCCCAGCTTAATTACATAGGGTAAGTGACTTATGTTAATAGCTAGCGCCTATGAGTTAATATAATTATCCCGGAAACGACCAAGAAGGATCCAATAGAGAACTTCTTTATCAAAACATAACACAGAATATATTCAGAGACCAAGCCCTTGTAAAATGATAAAATTAAACATGCAACTTATTCTGTTAATGACATGCTATAAATGATAAAATTAAACATGCAACTTATTCTATTAATGACATGCTACAGTCAAGAGAATTGTGGCCAGATGACCACCACCACAAGCGCCAGGTCATCGACGCAATTGCCGGCACAGAATGGCCATGATGGTCGGGCTCCTCGGAACATGTGAGAGTGCAAGAGAAGGAGCCTACTGCCATACCCGCACAGGGTCGAAGAAGAGGTGGCGCGAGTTTGACAAAGACGAGGAAGATGACCAGCATTCGTCAGGGTTGCAGTATGCTGTCACAATGCATGATAAAATAGGAACATGATCAGATCATGGCCAGAGCACAATAAAAAAATGAAGTCACACAGGCAAAAAAGAAATGATGCATCTGATTGGCACCAAGGTTTTTTCTCATCTTGGGCACATATATCAGAGCTATACAATAAAATCAACATTCCACCATGAACATGCCTTGGAGTGGTCAGAAAAGAAAAACCACATGCAGGTAGTGTGGGTTTTGTGCCTGAACCAAAAAATGGTGCAGAATCATAGAAATTGAACATCCAACCAATTTTAGGCATGAACATAGAAATTGAATGACCAAACAGCGATGTGTGTTCATCATATGCCTGCATGTGCAATGGCAAGTTCTGTACATAAGAGGTGTTGCTTTGATAAATCAGAATATTGGTCAGAGTGCAGACATGCAAGTTAATTAGTACTCCCTCCGTAAAGAAATGTAAGAGCGTTTCGGTCACTAAGTAGTGATCCAAACGTTAGTGATCTGCAAGCTCGTATAGTTTTCACAGAGGGAGTATGTAAACATATGATAGCCATATTAAGAGCAGGACACTTGACTTTATTTTACTTACGTAGTCAGGAAATATAACCATGCCAACATCATCATCGGGGACGCCAGCTAACAAATCGGACTTGGACAATGATACTCACCAGCTCCCACCACGGCTTCTTGTAAGGCAAGTCCACAAACTGCTGCTTCTTGGTCTTGTGGTTGGAGAAGGAAACCTTGTTCGCCCAGTTCATCTTCTTATCCAAGAAGGGTCAAACCCGACCTGAACCACATTATTCATGACCCTAGTTCAATTCAACTGATACTCTTTTGGGCTGAAAATGAGTGTAAATGTAGACAGGAAAGTAAATAAGAATCAAAAAGCAAAGTAAAGTTCTATAGAAAACTGGCTATATTCTTGTACTACTGGAAGATCTTCTCCTGTTACAACTGTTGTTGCTATCATCTTAATAAAACACTTGAACAGGTGTTGCTGCTGCCATGGGTTCTTGATTCCTGGCAAATGAGAAACTGTGGTGCTGTCGGGGAAGTGGCAACAATTTCCTATCGCTCGCTGCTAGCATGTATCCTCCAAACGCCATAAGAAACAGAGTAGGAATGGGAAGACTTGGCCTTAGTTTTCAGTTGCAAGGCATGAATGGACAGTGCATGCCACAAAGCATTCAATTCTACTGAATCCTTTTGAGAAAAGAATGCATGTAAATGTAGCTCGGCAAGTAAAAAAGAATTCAAGCACAAGCGATTCGTTTGGCCTGACCACCACCCCGGTGAGCCTAGAAGATCAAGGCTCTGGCGAGCCGACAACCTGATGAGGACATCTCGGTCATTGAAATAAAACCAAGCATCCCTGGACAAACTCTAAGTTCTGACAAACAAGTACATGATCAGATGCAACACAATTCAAAGGTGAAAGCTACAAATGAGAATTGCATCATTTCTTTGCATGGATATTATCTACTTCCCTTCTACTTATCCTTTGCAGATCAAAGTGAGTCGAGGACGACTCTTCATCAAGGGAGGGAGGATGATGAGCACATGGGCACATCATACATGACATTTCAGAGAAGTGCACAATTTAGTTGGAAAGAATTACTAAGCCGAATCAAGCAAACATATGGCCAGGTGAACGCTAACTTAAGTTCATACTATAATCTTGAATACATGGCTGCACTTTCATCTCCATTGTTGTTGGTTGAACTTAGGTATCACAAGAAAGAAACCCAACAACCTATGAGCTCTTGAAGAAACTGCTTTGGAGGACCAAGTTTGGAAACAAGTCTCAAGTGAAGTTGATGCTGTCAGTTTTTACCTCTGATGTTTTGATGTGCCACACCCATGTGATGGAGAGACGGGGCCATAGGGGTACATTAACAGAAGCTACATCAAATTATCTTTCCAATGCGAAAAACCTCACATTATTTGGAGTTGTGAGTCAAAAGTACTAGTCATTCTCGTGGAAGGTGTCCAGGCTGTCAAGACTTCGCGAATTTCCGAGGAGCTCTCCAACAACTCCCAAAGTTGACTGCTTAAACAATATTCAGTCAACTGAAAACCTTTTGTAGACTGGGAAAATTCAGTTAACTTCATACACTGAAGCAAATTCATCTAACTGATAGGATACATATCAGAGGTTAGACTAAAAACAATAATGACCTATAGTTCATTCAAATCGAAGCCTAACTATTGAACTATGAGAAATTGAACCCTAACCCTAGAATCCACAGTAAAAGAGGAGGAGAACTTACTCAATGCCACCAAATGCAGAAGCCCGTTGATGGCTACCCGTCGGAGTAGCTTGCACAGCACGGGCAAGAGCGCCGGCGGCAAGGTACTCAAGCGACGGCGACGGCGCTCTCCTCTTCGGGGCCCGACTAGGGTTAGAGCTGCCGCACACCTCCTCCACTTTGATCGATCCGCCGCCGGGAAGCAACCCTCCACTGCACACCTCCTCCACTTGTAGCTGAAATGGTTTGACAAAAGATTTTTCTAGAGGATGGGGGAGATGGGGTTTTATAGCAGGGACAACCCCCCTTAGCTAGGTGTGAAAATGGTTTCAAAAGTAAACAGGTTTGCATGGCTTCCTTGGGTGAATAAGCAGTCAACTTTGGGAGTTGTTGGAGAGCTCCTCGGAAATTCGCGAAGTCTTGACAGCCTGGACACCTTCCACGAGAATGACTAGTACTTTTGACTCACAACTCCAAATGATGTGAGGTTTTTTGCATTGGAAAGATAATTTGGTGTAGCTTCTGTTAATGTACCACTATGGACCCGTATCTCCATCACATGGGTGTGGCACACCAAAACATCAGAGGTAAAAACTGACAGCATCAACTTCACTTGAGACTTGTTTCCAAACTTGTTCCTCCAAAGCGGTTGCTTCAAGAGCTCATAGGTTGTTGGGTTTCTTTCTTGTGATACCTAAGTTCAACCAACAACAATGGAGATGAAAGTGCAGCCATGTATTCAAGATTATAGTATGAACTTAAGTTAGCGTTCACCTGGCCATATGTTTGCTTGATTCGGCTTAGTAATTCTTTCCAACTAAATTGTGCACTTCTCTGAAATGTCATGTATGATGTGCCCATGTGCTCATCATCCTCCCTCCCTTGATGAAGAGTCGTCCTCGACTCACTTTGATCTGCAAAGGATAAGTAGAAGGGAAGTAGATAATATCCATGCAAAGAAATGATGCAATTCTCATTTGTAGCTTTCACCTTTGAATTGTGTTGCATCTGATCATGTACTTGTTTGTTAGAACTTGGAGTTTGTCCAGGGATGATTGGTTTTATTTCAATGACCGAGATGTCCTCATCATCCCCCCTTTCTTGAAAAGGAGTCGTCCTCGACTCTACTTGGTCATAACACAACAGAAAACAGGGCAATACCAAATCATAATGCAAAGGTTTCATGATATAGAGTATTTTAGTTTGCAGCTTTGCTATCTTATGGACAATGCAAACATGATGTTTTGTTCGACCTAGGAGTTCCTTCCAGCAAATATTTCCATGGAGCACAAATTTGTAACCCATCATCATCATGTTCTTATCACAACCACCGCTATCTTGAGGTTATACCCACCATTACAATTCATTTTTCAAGGTGCGCCCGAACAGAATTTTTAATTGCCGCAACAATTTTTTAGACAGTTTTCCATTTCAGTCTAAATTGAATTAGACCTCCATCTTCACATATCCAATCCAAGCATGGTCCTTGGCTAGATTATTCTACCACTAGAATGTTTCTTCCCGTTACAGTTGCCGCTATAATGTTGATAACAACCATGGTTTTCGAGTCGATGAGTCGTTCTGGGGTAGTGACTCTTAAATAGTCGACCCTGCAGTTGCAACTAGTCGCGACTCGTCGACTAGTCGACATGTTGCTGAGTCGGCTGTTTTTTTTTGCGACTCATCGACTAGTCGTTCGACTAAAAAAAGAGGATAGCAACACACTAGAACATCTGCTGAAATGGTTTTAGATTCCTGGCAAACATTCAGAACCCGTGGTGCCGCGAAGGAAGTGGCAATGCAGTGACTAGAGACAGTTGATAATTAGACAAAGTTTCATTTTTACACTAGTAGAAAACAACCCATTAGTCCCGGTTCGTAAGGGCCTTTAGTCCCGGTTCATGAACCGGGACTAATGGGTCGTTACTAATGCCACCAGACATTAGTCCCGGTTCAGAGACGAACCGGGACCAATGTAACTCCACGTGGCGACGTGCACCGAGCCCAGTCAGAGGGTCTTTGGTCCCGGTTGGTGGCACCAACCGGGACCAAAAGTCTTTTTTTTTTTTAAGAAAGTGGCTGCTTTAGGGGTTTTGTGGTTTATTTTTAGGTTGTTATTTATAGCTAGCTAATAGAGAGAAGTGTCCTCTCTTATCTTCGTCCTTGGTTTATCAACGCTTATATGTTCATTGCACCCGCAGATATATATATGACATGGCTCATGCATGCTTTGCATCATCATCATATATATGTATATAATAAAGTCCTACTAATCATGCATCATCATACTACTTCTACTAGCTCGTTATTAATAATAAGTCATACGATCATCATCCTCGTATATAGTCATCGAACCCAACCCTACATATATAATTGTTCTTAGCACATGATCATCAGTACTAGGTATAGGACCTAAAACACCCTTAAGGTAAAATAGCATAAAACAATATAGACCCTGACTCTCCATTATGAAGAATGGCGATCATCCTGTCTCCAATTCTTGCCTTTCGCTGCTTATTGCTTCCAAGAAGCTCCTTACGACTGTCCATACATTTTTTCCATTCTTTGATTGTTATGTCTCCACTTCTTTTAGAAACCCGATATGGACAGTTGAGATTCGTAGGACGACCTGGTAGTATGTTCAAAACATGAAGGCTACCACGCGTATACATCAGATGAGGGACACACTCATTCGGGATTATCTGTTGAAAAACATAGTAATAACTTCGTAGTTAGCAATGATGTACTAGTTTAATTAGAAGTGTGCAAAAAGATGCACGGATGTTGTAATAGTAAAAAATAATCGTATTCAAGGTATCTCCATGGTAGTTATCAGAGTTCAACACGTGCACTAGTGGCACGTATTGACCATAATGTTGAGGAGTTTGATTGTAGATATTGTAATTCTCAAGATCTCTACAAAATCCGACTAGATGTCGCTTTCTCCCGATAAGTTAATTCGCAGCCTTCGTTGTAGTATGTTCTGTCTACCATCTTCCGCACATTCTTTGAAGAATGAAAATAAGCTGTCAATGGAGATAAGTTGTCAACTATATATTTTGAAATAAACAATATAAATTACTTAATAACTATGCTTAGCTCACATGAGGGAAGAACTGGAGGTGTATGCACAAAGACCCAAATCGTAGGTGTCTCTTGCTCGATTGTAGGATCACCAAGATCCATGGTGATAATCATACCCTCATCAAGACCATACATCTTGCAAAATGCATCCCAATTTTGCAACCAAAATGGGTTACACTCTGAGCATTGTACAGCTTTACTTGAAAATCCACATCATGTTCGGTACTTAGGACAATTTTTTTGTTTCAAATTTTCATGGTCTTCAAAATCCATCCTCTCCAAGACATAGCGTCTTGCAAAGCATGGGATAAGCTAGTCAAATTGAAAAGATGAAAATTACACGTTAAAATAGTTGAAGTCGTGCTTAATTACGAAAAAAACTATTGTCGTGCTATGCATCAGTATGAACATCGCAAGTCTCCTCGAGCTTAATGCTGAATCGCCGATCTTCCTCCAGCTCAATGAATCTATCGCACATACCTCGGTCATCGTGGCACCAAGTCGCACTTCCCAGCGATTTTCGTCGCCGATGAGGACGACATTTCCGCCCACGCTCATAATTCAAATATTAAACTAGATCATTATTATAAATCACGGGTTGACTATAGATGATCGATGTACATACGGGTTGAATACTACATCATCTCTTGGTGTCCGTACATCATCGAATATTATCACTAATAAAACTAGAACCGTAGCGCCCGACGGGTATCGACGCGGGCGGTGTCCGGATGCCTCACCACCGCCATCGCCCACGCGACCGCCACCAAACAAGGATCGGTCAACAACGGGTTGCCTCCTCACCAACCTACTACGTCCCCCGAAAGGTAACACCTCCCAATACCAACCCGGCGGAGCCCAGTCCCGAACATGACCCTGATCAAGCAGGCCTCCATCGCCGACTCGACTCGACGACGAGGATGCGGGATAGGCATCGCCGACGCCGACGCTGAACTACTTCTATATATAGTTAAATAAAAGTAGTCTTATTAATTAAATCTATCTAGCTCAACTACTAAACACTTACTATAAATAAATAAGTAGTACTTACTAAAACAAACTACTTCATATATAAACTACTTCTTCTTTTTTCCTTTTTCTAAATTACTACACATCTAATCCTACATAAAGATCTAAATTACTACACATCTATTTACAGAAAAAAATCTAACATAAAAAACTAACATAAAAACCTTACATAAAAAATCTAACATAATATGAACAAATTTTACAGAAAAAAAACTAACATAAAGAAACTAACATAAAAATCTTACATAATATGAACAATTCTTTTTACAGAAAAAAACTAACATAAAAACCTTACATAAAAAATCTAACATAATATGAACAAATTTTACAGAAAAAAACTAACATAAAGAAACTAACATAAAGAAACTAACATAAAAAATCTTACATAATATGAACAATTCTTTTTACAGAAAAAAACTAACATAAAAACCTTACATAAAAAATCTAACATAATATGAACAAATTTTACAGAAAAAAACTAACATAAAGAAACTAACATAAAGAAACTAACATAAAAAATATTACATAATATGAACAATTCTTTTTACAGAAAAAAACTAACATAAAAACCTTACATAAAAAATCTAACATAATATGAACAAATTTTACAGAAAAAAACTAACAAAAAGAAACTAACATAAAGAAACTAACATAAAAAATATTACATAATATGAACAATTCTTTTACAGAAAAAAACTAACATAAAAACCTTACATAAAAAATCTAACATAATATGAACAAATTTTACAGAAAAAAACTAACATAAAGAAACTAACATAAAGAAACTAACATAAAAAATCTAACATAAAAATCTTACATAATATGCACAAATCTTTTTACAGGAAAAAAAATCTAACATAAAAACTAACAAATTAATTACACAATCTACATTAACTACATATCTAAATTACACAATCTAATATAACAAAAATATCTATGAACTAAAAAAATCTAAAACAAATCTAAGAAAAATAAAAAAAAGACCTGCGGCGACGACGACGGCGAGGTGCGGCGCGGGCGGCAGGGCGTCTGGGCAAGGCCGACGGCGGGCGGGCGGGCGGCGGCGACGGGGTCGGGCGGTCGATCGGTCGGGCGGCGGCGACGTCGGGCGTCGGACGGCTGTGGCGGCTGGCGGGCGACGCGAAGGCAGGGCGGCGGCGGCGCAAGCGCAAGGGGTGGCGCCACGGCGTTGAGGGCGGCGACGGTGTCGGGCGGCAGGGAGCGCGCGGCGAGAGCAGGAGATCGAAGTGGGGATGCGGTTCAAATCCTAAGTGCTACTTATATAGCAAAGTCTTTTGTCGGTTAAGTGGCGCAGCGGGACCAATACCACTCTTTAGTCGGTTTGTGCCACCAACCGACCAAAGACTTTTTCAGCAGCCCAAAGGGCGGAACGAAGACCATTGGTCCCGGTTGGTGGCACAAACCGGGACTAAAGAGGGCATTGGTCCCGTTCTTTGCCACGAACCGGGACAAAGCCGAGATTGGTCCGGTTGGTGCCACCAACCGGGACCAATGGTCTCGCAACTTTTTTTTGATTCTTCCAGCACTTTCGTTTAGTCCCACTCGCCAAGCGAGAGGCACTCATGCACTGTTTATAAGCCCCGAGTGTGAGATACAATGACGAAGATGCTCAATGCTCCTCAAGACGTTGGTGGCTTCAACCCTTGCGGGATACGGTAGACTGCATGAGCTATGTGCGGTGCAGATTGACACTATCCCGAAAGGGTTGAAGCAGATTAACGAGCATTGCGTCTCTTTTTATTTGTAATGACTTATTATAACTCAGAAAAAATAAATATAGCAAAAAAGAAAAAACTATATAAAAACTACTCATAAATGAATAGAAGCAAAAAATAGTTGTGATTAACTATAGTAAAAAGGAGCATATATGCTTATTTTTTATGGCTTATTACAACTCAGAAATAAAAAGAAAAAATAAATATAGCAGAAAAAGAAAAACTATATAAAAACTACTCATAAATGAATAGAAGCAAAAAATAGTTGTGATTAACTATAGTAAAAAGGAGCATATATGCTTATTTTTATGGCTTATTACAACTCAGAAATAAAAAGAAAAAATAAATATAGCAGAAAAAGAAAAACTATATAAAAACTACTCATAAATGAATAGAAGCAAAAAATAGTTGTGATTAACTATAGTAAAAAGGAGCATATATGCTTATTTTTAATGGCTTATTACAACTCAGAAATAAAAAGAAAAAATAAATATAGCAGAAAAAGAAAAACTATATAAAAACTACTCATAAATGAATAGAAGCAAAAATAGTTGTGATTAACTATAGTAAAAAGGAGCATATATGCTTATTTTTAATGGCTTATTACAACTCAGAAATAAAAAGAAAAAATAAATATAGCAGAAAAGAAAAACTATATAAAAACTACTCATAAATGAATAGAAGCAAAAATAGTTGTGATTAACTATAGTAAAAAAGGAGCATATATGCTTATTTTTAATGGCTTATTACAACTCAGAAATAAAAAGAAAAAATAAATATAGCAGAAAAAGAAAAACTATATAAAAACTACTCATAAATGAATAGAAGCAAAAATAGTTGTGATTAACTATAGTAAAAAGGAGCATATATGCTTATTTTTAATGGCTTATTACAACTCAGAAATAAAAAGAAAAAATAAATATAGCAGAAAAGAAAAACTATATAAAAACTACTCATAAATGAATAGAAGCAAAAAATAGTTGTGATTAACTATAGTAAAAAGGAGCATATATGCTTATTTTTTATGGCTTATTACAACTCAGAAATAAAAAGAAAAAATAAATATAGCAGAAAAGAAAAAAACTACTCAGAATGAGACAGATGCGCTTATAGAGGAATTCAACTTAAATTCATAACTAATTTCAAGAGAAACTGTATGAATTTATGCTAAATTACCTATATAAGCGCATCTATTTTCATTATCGGAGGAGCTCGATAAAGTAGAGAGGAGGGCTTATAAACCAGTCCCGTTCCCCTTGATTGGCGAGGTGGGACTAAACTACAGTCGCAACGGCACCAACTTTTAGTCCCGGTTCGTGCCATCAACCGACTAATGAGCCCATTGGTCCCGGTTCAAGCAACCAACCGGGACCAATAGGT
The DNA here is from genome assembly GCA_021437245.1 of Aegilops speltoides. Classification (NCBI taxonomy): domain Eukaryota; kingdom Viridiplantae; phylum Streptophyta; class Magnoliopsida; order Poales; family Poaceae; genus Aegilops; species Aegilops speltoides. Next base: position 124,687 of record JAHHZJ010003656.1, read on the forward strand.
TTGGGCTCGAGCAGGACCAATGGTCCTGTTCGTCCCACAAACCGGGACCAATAGGTCAGACGAACCGGGACCAATGGCCCACGTGGTCCGGCCGCCCCCGGGCTCACGAACCGGTCCGATGTTTCATTGGTCCCGGTTCTGATTTGAACCGGGACTAATAGGCTGGACCGGCCTGGACCATTGCCCCCTTTTCTACTAGTGTTACCACACCTAATTAATTAATGTGGTCATGCACATGAGCAGATGGATAGATGCACTCTACTAGCAAGCAAGTACCACTGTTGTCCTCTCATCACATCTCCGAAGAGTACAAGGTTTCAGCTTTATCTGGTGCAGTAAGCAACGAATTAAGGCCAAAACAAACAGAGGTTAGGGGGAGAGAAATACTTGGGAGCAAGCCAACTTCCAACAGACTGACATAGCCTCTAGGAATTTCCTTTCATAAATAAAACACACACAGTTAAGGAGATGTTCACACATACACAAGCAACTGAAGCAAAAAAATGGTGCAGATTCAAGGATTTTAATTTTTGGCCTGCTAGACTAGAGTATGAGTCCAAGTTTTAAAATAAAAGAGATTAACTTAGTAGTAGCATCACTTGAATCAAGATACATGAGGCAGCATAGAAAAAAGAAGAGGTTGATCCAAAAGCGACACAATTCAAGCCAAACAAACGAGGAGAGATAAACAACTTACTTCTTCCTTTTCTACTTCTTTGAAACCGAGACATTAGCATCGAGTTGCCCGAAGCAAAGATCTGCAACTTTCCCCTGCTTCCATCAGCATTCACGTTACTCGCTGGTCCTCCCTCGCATTTATTCTCTGCAGTTTTGCCATCCAGGGCAACTTGCAAGGTACGCTTCTTAGTTTTGTATACGCAAACTTAGCAGATAACTAACTAAAAATGGCACAGAAGCTACTAAGCTAACAAACATGTCTTGCTAATGCAAAACATGACAGATTTGACACCCGCCTGCAGTACCGATGTGGACATAGTGAGTGAAGATTCATGTTATGCAATTGCAAGTTTTTGTGAGGAAAACTATAGCGCTTGTTACAGCAAATAAACAGTGCCAACAATCCAACTCTACCAACTACCGGATGTAACCCTCCCATATAGTATAACTACATCAATGGACTCTACTGGTGATTAATTAGCCCAAAACTGCATCAATGCATACATAAATTGGTTTATGATTCTGCTCAAGAATTGCAGACTTTACCAACAGACGCCATCTAAAAATATGGATTAGATCATGTACAAGACATCAATGGAAGTATGATGTAAGCATAACGAATTGTCATGTTAAGGTGCTGCAAATTATACATAACTAAACTGGTTCTTCATCTTTCAGATCTTCAATGTCAACACCAGCCTCAAATGTTGAAGAGCAGATCAAGCCGGTGCTGGCACCGCCAGGAGCTACCAAAGGAGCGACAAAATACAACTAGGCATAGGAATAGCACATATAGATGCTCCAGGATGAAAGTTCAAACAGATGTAGCATGGAAACTCCCTGTCAGCAGAAACAACTACATTAGGAATTGGCAGAACAGCAACAAGGAATTTTCATCTCAGCTACTCCCTCCATAAGGAATATAAGATTATTTAGATCACTACTTTAGTGATGTAAACGATCTTATATTTCTTTACAGAGGGAGTATATATCTAGCTCAGACTGCACGTTCATAGTCCCAGACATTGGGAGATCGGGTGTCAACTTAATGCTTTCTGTTTAACAACAAGCCATGTGCTTTCAAATCAATTGCATATATGTGCAACTTCATATGCAGCAATCCATGTAAAAAAATAGGAACAGAGAGAGATGAGCAACAACGGACCATCCATCGGAGGGACGTGGGAGGCACGCAAGGTACGTTTTTTAGTTTTGTACTAGCACAAATGCCCGTGCGTTGCAACGGGAGAAAAAGAATAATATCACACGTCTTTTCTCGTTTATTACAACTCGTATTACAGTGATAAGTAGAATTATTTTTTGCCTCCATAAGTAAACTTGCTGAAATGTCTCTTATGTTTCTCTTTCTCCTAATTTTTTGCACAACGCTCTTCCATGAATCTGCACAGTCTTGGTAGCTAGCACACTATTTAAATAGGTTTTGTGGGTAGTACTGCCGTGCATGGAGCTCCTTGGTGCAGCTGATATGGTTGCATACCTAGAAAGAACACAATGAAATAATATTAAGGGGATATTTGCTCGACGCCAGCTCAGGTGCTTCACACTAAGGTAAGATCTTGGGCTTGGACATGTCGTGCACTGTTCCAGAATCGTCATCATGCTAATGCTACAACGGCCAATAGAACCTGATTGAGGAAGCGTAGTTTTCCTTCTCAGTCCTCTGGTGATGTTTGGTGGGGCAACCCATTGTTGTAGGTACATTATTAAAGCATGTACTATTTTTTCTTTCATTATTGTTCAGCTGCAGTTGCAAATCATCAAATGGGTAGGATGTATTTTTTTGCCATACCAAAAAAGGATGTAGTTATTTACCATCCTACCATCATCGGGTTACACGGCGACCGTGATTAGGAGAAGTAAAATATCCCCTTCGGTGAAAAACAAAACATTTAGAAGTAGTAGTCTGGCTTGGACCATATTTTCTTATTGATAATCTAATATTTCTTGAATTGTAAAGCTTCTCTACTTTCACGTCCAAATATTGGGAAGCACCAAATAGTATTATGTCTGTACTGAAGAAAGAATTACAAAACCTAAAAGGATTAAGTTATTGATGCTTGAAGGTCATTCAGGTAGTATCAGGTAAGAATAGTAGGAACAGAATTGTATCAAGTGTTACCTTCTGGAAAGCTCTGGCATGCAGGCCTTAAGATATTCAATTAACTAAAGTCTTAGAACTTACAAAGAGGAAATCCAACAAGATAAGAAAAGTTCAACTTTCATAATTATCTATGTTGTGTGAAACTAAATCAATCAATTTTGGTTATTACAGGCAAAGCAATATGATAAAATGCCCATCTCATCTCCAACTTGTATGGCCTTTATAGCAGCTAAAGTAGCACTAATTACCTCAACCTCTGCAGCAGATGCTTCAACCGAATAATTAGCACATTTGCACTATCTTCTGCACACACACACACACACACAAAATAAGTTCGAAACACATCTTCTTAGTAGGCGGTAGCTCACATTTAATATGAACAGAAGACCATCCATAGAAAGATGGTCTGCACAAGTCTAGGACAGAAATAATGCAAACCTCGGTGTCACTGGACCGCAACATTCTCAGGGCTGATATCCGTATACACATCCCCATTAACAGGAGGAGCAACTGGGTTTTCAAGAACCACATCTCCATCAGCTGTTATTTCTGCAGTCATTTGCTTGTTTGTTCATCATCGTAGCAAATATGCCCGGTGCTCCTCCAGCTTGCATGTTAGCAGGAGCTGCAGTTACATGGTTAGCTGCATTTGTTGTTGCAGCAGCAAGAAGGTCATCTAGCAGCACACCTGCGGTTACAACTACATATTAATTTTTGCATCAACAAAAAGTAAACTAATGAACCTACAAAGGACGGTGGATATCATATTCAGAGTCCATGGGAGAAATGGAGAAAGCAAACTGCATGCATTATGGATTATATTACTACAATATAGTGCAAGCAAGGCCATCCTTAGGTCCATACCTCTTAGGAACGTCCAGCGGCATGGTCCCCTGCAGATAGCTTGGCCTCGTCGAGTAGGAGGTTGTCAGGTGCAACATTGTAGTTGGGAGGGTTATCTGTAGTTGACGTATATATAGTATATTCTTCACTCTTCATTCTCTTGAATCCATCAGACTTGTATGTAATACATATCTTAAGAAAATCAAATGAAACAACATCAGATACATGTAAACATGAAGGAAACACATTTGTCTAACTAAAATAAGACAAAGAAGAGATCCTTACTGTAATTGCATTCTCAACCAAATGAAATACTAAGCCTTGCATGCCTATGAGCTCATCAAAAGGGACATCCTCGTGGCCATCCATGTCATCCAGACCATCTAACATATGCTCAACTTGGGCCTATTAGAGTGATTTGGATGTTTGTCAGAAAGCTTCTTCACCCAGCTGGCAAGTCTTCAAATCGAGCATGCAAATGTAGATTCGTTTCCTGTAGATATTTGATCTTCAGGAAATACATGACCACAAACACTAATAACCGGGATAGATCATTCCAAGGCCAACCTTTTCTGATATATAGGTTGTACATCAGAAAATCCCACTGCATTATCTAACCATGTACAAGACACCACTTCAGACCATCGTACATACTTGAGTCTTGACAGGATTCATTAGCCATATAAATAGGAATTTTCAGGTTGGAATAGGGCGCAATTAAAAAGCAGATGAGATGCGAGTTTGGCTTCAACAATCATGAAGAAATATCAGGAAATTACAAAGTTTGCTTCAGTGAATACGTAAGTGCAGAACCGACAGATAGAGTTCTGACGAAGTGTGGAGTAGGGGCGAACGGCGGGTGGTGTTCTGGCAGCTCGATCCCCACCTCATTCGCTCGTGCGCCGCACCAGGAGAGGAGTGATGCGCCCCTCGCGAGCCTGCGCGTCCCGCCTCGCAGTGGCTTTGACGCCGGCGAAGTCCTCGATCCCAGACGCCTCCATTCTCGTGCCCTTCGCCTCCTGCACACCTCCCGCTTCGCTGTCGCCGCCTGATGCGGCCCCCGAGTGTAGCCTCCCGCCATGGCCGCCGCCCTGCCTCTCCACTTTCTCCTCCTTTGTCTCCGCTCGCCCGTCTCCGTGCTCCACTCCCACCTCGCCGCCGCCGCCTGATGCGGCACCAGGGCGCAGCGCGACACCCTCCCAGGTCAGAGCAGGCTGCAGTGGAGCTCCACATCGGGATCCATGGCGCTGTTGTTCCTGACAGAGATAAGATTTGAGAGAGAGAAAAGGAAGGGAGAAGGAAGAAGAAGAGAGATAGAGTGCGTGGGAGAGGGTAATGGACAACGGCTGGAGGTCGGCGGCGGTGGCGCGGGACGCCGGCGTGAGGAGCAGGCCGAGGCGCTCGGGACCTCGGGGAGGAGCAGAGCACGGGGCGGCGGCGTACGGGCTAGATCGGAAGGCAGTTTTTTTCTCGTCCATACCGGTTCGATTGACTTTATTATATGGACTGTGGGTTGAATAATCTAAACCACAGGTACTTTTTTGCAAAAACAACAACGACGTACCACCTGAAGCACTAATTGCTTTATTAGTAGGTGAAGATAAAGATACGCAAACTCAGCAGATGACTAACTAAGGGCATGTACAATGCATAGCCTCAAGGTGATGCCTCGCATGCCACGTAGGATCGGATATGACGTAAAGTAGGTTCGGATAGGGAAGCGGGATCCTCTCCAGGAGGCGGGTGCTTGAAGAGAAAAAGTGTGGTCCGATGACAAAAGCTGAAAAGGTTGAAGTGAAAAGTAGAGATGCATGTGTACTAAAATCTTTATTTTCTATTTCTTAATGAGGTCCACTAGTGATAGCTTGCATTGGAGAGAAAAAATAAATATAGGTACCTCAAATTACTTTTTGTTATGGGGCATATGTATCCATATGCCAACATTGTACATGCCCTAAAAAGGACGCTGCTACATCGCGCGCGCGATGCGGTGCGATCTCGCGGCCTGCCATTTCAGGAAGTTGCCCATGTGCGGTCCCCCACCTGTGCTTAAAAAGGAAGTCCTGCCCCTCCCGCATGTAGTCACATCCCGACAAGAAGAAAGACTACGACTTCCCAATCTCTCCCCACCGTAAAACTCAGCAGATTCTTCTTCCTCCCCAAGCTATTTCTCCGCAGCCTCGCCAGACGCCATGGCCTAGCTAGGAGGACCTCCCTTGCATAAAAACCCCAGAAAATAGGGGACGGACCAAACTCAAGGACACAACGATATTTGTCGCAACTCTTTGTTGCACATCGTGCAATACTGGGACAACTCCGCAAGAATATCACCGAAACTGGGCAATTTTTCTCCCTTCAAAAACATCAAGGTAAAAACACAGGAATCTCCATCTATTTTCCTTTTTTTTTCTTGGGCAAAAGCACGATACTACTAGGTTAGACCAGAAACTGGATCTTGCCAACAAATCTGCTCTCCACCTGTAGTTGTCCTCCCCTTCGTCATGTTGAATCTGGAAGCTAGATAGAAGATGCTGTGCTCTCGAATCTTGTTTATTATCTTGCCTATTGTCTTGACCAGGCCTCTGCATTAACAAAAGGAGATACGAAAACAGGTTGTTATAAACTGTGTGTAGTCGTTCTGTATTGCTAAAAAAGGAGAGAGAAACCTTGCCTACATCCCTGATAAAAATGTAGATGAATTGACAAGAGACTAGTTGCTTACAAAACAGAAAGCTAGGAAAAAGTGTGAGCTGGTAGTACAAGTAAAAAGAAATGCACGATCCTGCAAATTCATAGACTGGCATTTTCCTGCCAACTAGTAGTAAACATGATCTGGCAACCTGACTAGTAGTAAAAAAGAAAGAAAAAGTAGAAGTTTGTATGTTTTCATTCACATTATGTCACCTACACAAGAATTTCTGTTCTATCTTCTAAAAATATGCAGATGGCTGAGCTTGATCGCAATAAGCTACCTGATAATTTGGATGATTGTGCATTTGTCACCCCCCAAAAATCGTCTACTAAAGGACGCAAGAGAGAAAAGAGGTACTACTTTGGCATTGAGTTGCACCCGGAGAAAAAGACAAAAATGTGGGTACTGCAAGGGGTTAGGGCACAATTGTGCCACTTGCATGCCTGGTCTGAACCGAAGTGCTTGACTGGATCCAGCAGCGAAAAGAAAAAGAAAAGCAAATTGTGCGCGGTCGAACATTGAGGAAAAAGAAAAAGTTGATATGTAAATATTTTATTTGTATTGAAAATGACCGTGTAATTTATGTTCTCTGCTACAAAAAAGAAGTTCATGTTGCTATGCTGTAAAAAATGATGTTAACTTGCTTAAGTGCGTTGGAGAGATTTTTTTACCTTCTTGATGTTGAACATCTTCGCCCAATTGACGTCGTTATGGTCACTTAATCATTTTTGCCGTTAGTATGGTCCTCATGTTGGCTATGTCTTTTTGCCCATAGTCCAGGACGTGTGTGCCGTCCCAGTTGTCAGTATTGTGTAGCATATATATACTGCAGTCACACCTGTTTTTGCACACATGAAAAAAAACAAAAGAACAAGGCATTTTTGCTGTTTGGCTAGTGTGCCTCAAACACGAAATTATAGTTGCTGTTTACTGAGGAAAAATGCAGGAGAAAAGTATTCTACAAATAAGAAAACTAAAAAATCAGAGGCAACACAACAGATATAAAAACTATTGTATTGAAAAAAAGCGGGCAACATAGTTTAACTCACACTAAATTTGTACTCCATGAAACGTTTGTGACCTGACTTGGTTTTTGGGCGACTTGGTCGGATGGGTGGGCGACCTAGGTCATCGGGAGGCAAGTGTGTTTTCCGTCTTAGGTGATTTGAAAGGGTACGGTGGTTTGGGCGACTTGATCGGACGGGTGAGGCGACCTAGGTCACCGGGGTAGGCGAGTATGTTTTCTGTCTTAGGCGATTTTGAAGGGTACGGTGGTTTGGGCGACTTTGTGTGACTAGTGGGGCAACCTAGGTCACCGGGGGAGGCGAGTATGTTTTCCGTCGTAGACGAAATGGAAGGGTACGTTGGTTTAGGCGAATTTGTGTAACGGGTGAGGCGACCTAGGTCACCGGGGTAGGCGAGTGTGTTTTCCGTGTTAGGCGATTTGGAAGGGTGCAGTGGTTTAGGAGACTTGGTGCGACTGGGGGGTGGGGGCGACCTAGGTCGCTGTGGGAGGCGAGTGTGTTTTCCGTCTTACGCGATTTGGAAGGGTACGGTGTTTTGGGCGACTTGGTTGAACGGGTAGGGCAACCTAGGTCACCGGGGTAAGCGAGTGTGTTTTCCTTCTTAGGCGATTTAGAAAGGTGCGTTGGTTTGGGCGACTTGGTCGAACGGGTGGGGCAACCTAGGTCACCGGGGTAGGGGAGTGTGTTTTCCTTCTTAGGCGATTTGGAAGGGTGCGTTGGTTTGGACGACTTGGTTCGACGGGTGAGGCGACCTAGGTCACCGTGGTAGGCGAGTATGTATTCCGTGTTAGGCGATTTGGAAGGGTACAGTGGTTTGGGCGACTTGGTCTGACGGGTAGAGCGACCTAGGTCACCGGGTTAGGCGAGTGTGTTTTTGTTCTTACGCGATTTGGAAGGGTGCATTGGTTTGGGCGACTTGGTTCGACAGGTGAGGCGACCTAGGCCACCGGGGCAAAGCGAGTATGCCTTCCGTGTTAGGTGATTTGAAGGGTACGGTGGTTTAGGCGACTTGGTGTAACGGGTGGGCGACCTAGGTCACCGTGGGAGGCGAGTGTGTTTCCCGTCTTAAGCGATTTGGAATGGTACGGCGGTTTGGGCGACTTGGTCTGACGGGTGGGGCAACTTAGGTCACCGGGGCAGGTGAGTATGTTCTCCTCTTAGGCGATTTGGAAGGGTGTGTCGGTTTCGGCGACTTGGTTCGACAGGTGAGGCGACCTAGGTCACTGGGGTAGGCGAGTATGTTTTCCCTGTTAGGCAATTTGGAAGGGTCCGGTGATTTATGCGACTTGGTGCGACGGGTGGGGCGACCTTGGTCACCGATGGAGACGAGTATGTTTTTCGTCTTAGGCGATTTGGAAGGGTACGATGGTTTGGGTGACTTACTCTGACGTGTGAGGCGACCTAGGTCACTGGGTTAGGCGAGTGTATTTTCCTTCTTAGGCGATTTGGAAGGGTGCATTGGTTTGGGCGACTTGGTTCGACGGGTGAGGCGGCCTAGGTCATTGGGGCAGGCGAGTATGCTTTCCGTGTTAGGCGATTTGGAAGGGTACGGTGGTTTAGGCGACTTGGTGCAACGGGTGGCCGACCTAGGTCATTGGGGGAGGCGGGTGTGTTTTTCGTCTTAGGCGATTTGGAAGGGCGTGGCAGTTTAGGCGACTTGGTTCGACGGGTGAGGCGGCATAGGTCACCCGGTGACAGTAGCGGAGGACCCGGTAGGGCAAGGTCTCGCGGCCGCTTTGCCCTACCTTGATTTGGCCAGTGAAGGCTAGGCACAAGGCGGCGCATCGATGTGGTGGCGTTGTCGGTGGCGGGTGACCAAAGCTCGCCCTACCTTAACTTTTGTCCGTCCTCCGCCACTGCCCGGGGAGGCGAGTATTTTGGGCACCTTGGTTGTTGGGTAGGGCGACCTAGCACACCAAAAAAGTGGCGAGTTTTACTTTTGGTCGACTTGGTGGATATGCAAGCTAGGAAACTCGAGGCGGGTTCATTAGGCGACTTCGATGTGTGACAAGTTACTTCTGCTGCTGTTTTCATTTACTAAGGGTGTGTGTGGGGCAAGTTACTTTTGCTGATGTGCATTTACTATGAGTGTGTGTGTGTGTGAACCCATGGAAAATCCTAATTACCTTACTAACAAAAAAATAAGACATCAAATCTCTTTTTGCTGCGTTCCTTCTCATAGGGACAACAAATAAGACATCAATCTCACGGTATGTGAGTGATTTGTTCATTACTCTCACATCAGCAAACCCGTGGAATGAATTTGTGCTGCAATCACTATCACAGATTGTAAAAGGAAAAGGAGAAACAAGGCTAATCGAGACCGGGACTAACTCTACCAATGCAAATTTAAACAGATGCGAACGATCGTTCAATTCCGACACCATATCATAACTTGCTCCTAGTCTTCCTAGATCAATCTTAACTGCTGCCGTAGGAGATAGGATGGTACCGACTTATATCTGTAATTCATTTTATTTTGGAGACACACCTTAAGTACTGAAAAAGGACCTGTGTTTTCTCTAGTATTCGGGGCATAGAGAACAAACATATGCATCCTTTTAAGTCTCCAACCGTTCTATGTTGTTTCAGAACAATATCTGCTTGATGTTTGATGTGCCTACAGTCTTAGGAGATTTCTGTCACACAAAAATTAGAACTTGCTTGTAGTTATAGCAGAATTAAGGGGAAAGGAACGTGGCCATACTCTATACTGGAACATGGTCATTTGGAAATCTCTGGAATGCATGCCTGGCTCATTAACCAATCAACGAAAAAAGAGCTGACAGCAGTATAAAAAATGTCTAAACACATACGAGTAATTAAGATCAGGGGATATGAAACCATACTCTTTCAAACTTCGAAGTCGCTGATGCATCAAAAAGATAGGCTAAATAAATAGGATCCAAGTAATTGGGAACTAGTTTTCCGCGCACTGCTCTGTTGCCCGGGGGGAAATCATCTTATTTTGCCAGTATTTGCTGGACCCCTCAAAACTATGTGGCAAAAGAATAGCCTATAATCACTGTAAGTTGTAAAAACACTTGCCTACTCCTGGGGAAAAATGTTGTAAAACTCTTGCCTAGTACTGGAGAAAAATTGCTGCATAAGTGCCAATCTGTGAGTTGAATTGCCTATCTCCCTGGGAAACAAAATTCTACATCTACACACGCAGAAAACCCTGCCCATGGATGCTTAACACATGCTGTGAAAATCGTTAATAGGTCCTTAATCGATTGCTTGATGATGCGCTACACAAATCTCGGGATTTCTCCGCTTGCTATTGTGCACTATCAAATCGTGTGGGGATTTTTTGCAGCAGGGGCTGGCACACATCGATTCCCCGATGAATCCCTCACTGACTATTTTCCCTCTCCCCAGCTCCTCCACTGTTCTATCCTTCCCCTCCCCCGTTCGTCGATGTAGATGACGCCGCCGCGTCGGTGCAAACCCACTGCCCCCATTCACGAGCTAGGAATTAGAGAGGGAGGGTAGGCGTGTGACTTACCTTCTCTCCCCCAAGGAAATGTAACAGCTCGCCGCCCTTCATCATCTTTCGCTTCACCGGCGGTCCGCCTACCCCTTCTCCCTCCCTTCTCTCGTCGCGCGCGCCGCTCGATCGAAATCGTGATGCTTCTCCTCCGCGTGGTGGTAGGTGTGCCGCGTCTGTTCATCGCCGTTGTCGGGCTCTCACCGGTCGCGGTCGCCGACGACCCTAGGGATTTCTCTCCCCTCTGCTTGATCTGAGAGGTGGGAGGAAAGAGGGGAATGGAGAGGATGAGATGGGTGGACGGGTAACGGAAACGACAAAAAACACTGCTCTCTTTTCCCCTCCGGTCGGAACTGTCAACCACGTGGCGTGTGATCTTGTTGTGATGGACGGCTCGTGTCTGCGCCGTCATGGCGGTGAATCATGTGCGCGTCGCGCAGCGTTTGGGAACTAAAAATGGCGCAGAAGCTACTAAGTTAAGACATGTCTTGCTAATGCAAAACACGACAGATTTGACACCCGCATGCAGTACCGCTGTGGACATAGTGAGTGAAGATTCATGTTACGCAATTGCAGCTTTCTTGTGAGGAAAACTATAGTTCTTGTTACAACAAATATACCATGCCAGCAATCCAACTCTAGCAACTACCGGAAGTAACCCGCCCATACAATACAACTGCAGCAATGGACTCTAGTGGTGATTAGTTAGCACAAAAGTGGCTGAATCATGTCAATTTTTTCGTGGGTCATAGGATAGTAGACATGCTCACAAGCACCTCCTCGGAATCGACCAAAATTAGTTGACATTTTCGAGCAATAGCATGGTAAGTCCCCAGCGAAACATACTAGTATTATCTAGTCAAAGCCAACAACAAAAAAGGAAGAATATCCTAACTAATGACGTGCAAGCATATTAATTGGCAATATTTCACAAATACATCAATCTAATTCAAATGACCATCCAGGGTCTGGATGCAAGCAAGCAAGAAAGCTGCAAATAAAAGGCATTACGAGGCGCAATTATGGATCTGCTCCGACTTGTGGCATCAAAATAGATTGATGGACTGAATCTGCTCATGCATGCTTAAATTGGCTTATGATTCTACTCATGAATTGCGGAATTTACCAAAAGATGCCATCTTAAAATATGGACTAGATCATGTACAAGACGTCAATGGAAGTATGATGTCGTGTTAAGTGCTGCAGATTATATATTACTGAACTGGATCTTCACTTTTTAAATCTTCAGTGTCAACACTGGCCTCAAATGCTGAAGGGCAGATCAAGCCGGTGCGGGCACCGCCAAGAGCTATCAAAGGAGCAACAAATACAACTAGGCACGGGAATAGCACATATAGATGCTCCAGGATTGAAGTTCAAACAGATGTAGCATGGAGACTCCCTGTGAGCAGAAACAACTACTCCCTCCATTCCCTTATACAAGGCCACAAACTCATATTACAGGTACCAAGATAAAATTTAATGATTGCTTTGCAAGTCAACTTTTCTTCTTGTTAACCGGGATCATTAATACACCATAAGCATGCAACAAATGAATGGAAAGGAAATAGCTGAGTGTCATTATGACTACATGCATGTAATTATTAAAAAGTTGCTAGTAGGAGGAAACATCATTAATTTTTGCCTCGGTTATTGTTGGTGACCTTATATTGATGCAAAATGTATTTTTAATAGTGGCCTTATATAAGGGAATGGAGGGAGTACAGCAGGAATTGGCATCGTCGTTCAACATGAACGAGAACAGCAACAAGGAATTTTCATCTAGGCAAGGCATCGTCGTTCAAGAGGAATTGGCGGCATTCTTTCTTGACCACGTGATCGCTAAAGACAGAGAATACAATGTGGACCCTAATCAGCTCGTTTTTAATTAGGAGATTATACTATAAGAGATACTTATATTGTATACTAGTAAGATGCCCGTGCTACGCTACGGGGTAAGAAATGATTAGTAGAATATTATTTACTTAAGTTATAATCAAGAGACCCATACGTCGCAACGGGAAAACATTTTTTTTACTTTATGCCTGTGTTCGGCTTTGGTTCGAGGCTCCCAACGCGGCCGAATCATCTCAAAAAGTGTCCGTCCGCGTCCCCACCGCGCTCGCCTGTGCCTTGCCCAAGCTCGCATGCCCCCCCTGTTGCACCCACTTACGTGCCCGCCTTGCCCGCCCAGCCGCTTTCCCGCGCTCGGGCACGCCCGCCGTGCTCACCCAACGGGGTTGCTGCAAGCAACAGCGCCCGATCCTGCCATGATTGAGGTTGCCAGTTGCGCGCTGCGCCTTGCCCGCACGCTTGCCAGATCTAGCTCGTATCCCAGCGTCCCACTATCCCGTCGCGCCCTCGCATGCGCGCTCGCCGTGTCCTCGCCCTGTCGCGCTCGCTGCGTACTGCCTGCCTGCCACGCCTTGGGTCGGGATGAGATGTGGGCCTCCGGGAGCGCTCGACTGGGGAGACAAGGGCGCCACCGCGCTTGGCCTTGAGCCCTGCAGGAGGTGGCGCCGCCGCACCTGGCCTTGAGCGGCGCCGAAGGGAGCACCGAAGGCCTCGACGCCTAGCGTTGCTACTTGTGGGTGGTGTGGGTGGGGAAGAGAGAAAAAGAAGACAAGAGAAAGGTGGGAGGTGGGTGGGTGTGTGACAGGTGGGCTAGGCCGCACATGCAGAGGACACATTCGGATAACATAGACACAGAAAACGTTCGGTTTGTGTCCGCTTCGGACCCAAATCACAAGTTTGATCCAAAAATGGGGTCAAACAGATACAAAATGGATGATAAGAGGTCTACAATGGGGCCATCGTTTTTATCCGTTGGATGCAAGGCAAATGGGTCGTGCATTATCCCCGTAACAACCTACAATGCCTGCAGTCCATGCAGCTGTATCGTTCGCCCCGGCTCGATAACCTGCTCCGTGCAACCCAATGGTGAATCCTACCAACGCATTACAGCAGCACACGCGGGAAAATATCAGGTGCTCCCAAGCTTGGGTACTCCCAGTGCTCCAAATTCAAGAAAACATTTTTAAATGTTTCAAAATAATCCGACAAAAAATGTGAATGTTTATAAGGTATGTGACTACATCCCTAAAAATTTCTGGTCCAAACTCTGAAACGCACATTGACACAAAAATGTGAAATCCAGCATGAATAGTGTAAAGAAAAAGACAAAAAGCAACGTTGACACTATTCACATCCGGATTTCACTTTTTTTGTTTTACAATGTGCATTTCGAGTTTGGATCTGAAATTTTGAGGGGTTGTAGTCACATTCCTTGTGGATGTTCACATTTTTTTTGGATTTTTTTTACAACATTTAAGAATTATTTTTCTGAATTTGAAGCACCGGGAGTACACCAAGCTTGAGAGCGCACGATACTTTCCCCAGCACACGCATGGTTCACCCAGCTACCGCGGCCGACTCCTCCCAAGTACTGCCCGCTGTTGGCTTGCTCATAGCGTGCGCCTAGCTTGACGACCCTAGTATCGGTTGCTAGTTTGCCCCTGTAATCAGTCTACGTAACAGAAGGGTCAGATTAAAACAAGAACACACTCACGCGAAGATACCAGAACCAACGGGAGCTGGAAACTTGCAGAAAGGACCTTCAAACGATGAAGAATACAATCACGTCCCTGGAGGCTCCAAAGACAGCCGCAGGCATCTGGCCGCCGCCGCCGCGGTCGACGCTGCGAATCCATCCGTGAGCAGGAGAAGCACCTTGCAGGAATCTGCATTGTGTGAGACGCAACGGAAGCCACTACTTAGGGAGGCAGGAAACTGATGAATGCTATCGGTCGGGAAGACACCCCGCGCTCCACCGTCCTGGATCTCCTTCTCCAGTGAACCAAACCTTAGCCGCAGCACATGTGCAACTCCTCACAAGCCCGTTGGCAGCTCCAGGGCGAGAACCACGGAGGCGGGGACGGGGCCGAAGGACAAAAGGACGATGCCGTAACCGCTGCCTCAACAACACCGACCAGACCACACAGACCCATAGGCTCCTCACTGTCGCCAGCGAGACGGGGCAGTAGCGAGGACCACTTTATTGGACGTGATGGCGCTGCCCGACCAACCCCTATCTACACGCCGGCGAAGTCCTGAGGCTCCCCCACGCCTCCTAGCATCTATCGAAGAGGAGCGGCGAGATTGACGGCGGAAGAACCAAAATCTCCCTCGACTGAGCGGAGAGGATAATGATGTTTCTCCATAAGTGAAGTGGGGTTGCCTCCAGTGCGTTGGATAGAGATCCGATGGTCTAAAATGCTGGAGGGCAGGCACACCATCACCACCAACTGAGAATTTTATAGTAGTAGAGATATGTAGCCAGTAGCATCGGATAGATATACAAGAACATGTTGTTCGACCAATCTCTCATAGAAGGAGAGGGTGGTCAATATCACTTCTCTCTGTATGCATATGTTCATGACGATCTTCTGTTTCCTTCATTTGCTTACTAGCTAGCGTGTCTAGTCCTCTCTATACGTATAGTACGTAGCGTCGACCAAGCACGGAGATAAGAGAGGACACTTCTTTCTATTAATTAGCTAGCTAACACAATATATGAAACACCTAAATTAACCCCCCAAAACCCCCTAAACCCCCCTTTTAAAAAAAACAAAAACCCCAGCACCTGAAATGCTGACGCGTGGATACCTATTGGTCCCGATTGGTGCCACCAACCGGGACCAAAGGGCCTCCTACCTGGGCTCGCCGCACCGGCCACGTGGAGGCCCATCTGTCTCGGTTTATGTAAGAACCGGGACTAAAGGTTTACGGCATTAGTACCGACACTTTAGTCCCGGTTCAAAAACCGGGACAAATGGCCCTTACGAACCGGGACAATAGACCCTTTTTCTACTAGTGCCATCCTCGTCCTCACTATCCGCCTATTTTTTGGACGTCTCCATCGCGGCTGCCAAAAGCTTCAACATTCTAACATGGACGAAACACACGATCATCGCCGCATCGAGATCCAACTCGTCTACTCCTCATGGTTAGCATCCTCTGAAGCGATTGCGAGCTCAACCTTCTTCTCTCTGAATTTGTTCTTCTATTCTTCAAGGTTGATCTTCTTCTCGGTCGCCGCCATCAAGATGTTGAACCTCTCCACATTCCTTTCTCCCTACACATCATAGCGCTTTGACATATGCCTCCTTCTTTGCCAAGATGTACGCAAACCTCTCCGTCATCTTGACTGGCGCCCCTTCTCGCTTCAACTTGGCGCGTAAATGATTGGAGCGAAGAGGGTGGGGAAGCATGGGTTTTGGTGCGGAAACAATACGGTCTGCTCACAATGCGCAGCCGGAGGTTCGGACTCCCGCAATGCCACCTAGGTTTGCTACCGTTTTGCGGGAAAACGAATAGGCAGGTGCGTTCGTAGACAAAGACCGCGTTAATAACAAATTGCATCGGGACAGTTTGGTCAAAAAAATTGCGTGTGTTTTGAGGGTCCGCGTCGAAGATGCATGACTAGTCAGATATAAACGTATGATGTAGTTAGTCCATATATGAATCCACGATTACATCATCGATGCCAGCATAGAAGCAAACCTAAAAATCCCAAAGAATGCTCTAACTACAACCTGTCGAACGTCCTTGCCGTTGCCGCCGGCGGCACTGCTTGCCCTAGCGACGTGTGGGTCAATCTCACCGTCAGTCTCCTGCCCGTCCTTGTGGTCGTCGTCGTCTTTCTCCTCCGTGTGGAGAGACGGCGAAACGAGAGCGAAACCCTGGAACTCGACGACTGCCGCACCGGCATGCACGTAGGTGTTGGCGTCATCGTTGGCGGCGTAGCCGTCTTCCATACATACCACGTAAAAGCAAAACTCATTGTCCAGCTCCACCGGCGTCTGCAGCTTCACGCAGGGGTTCTCCGCCGACAGCGTCCCGAGCATGAGGTTCCGCGTGCCGATCTCGACGCAGGCGGCCACGACGCTCTGGCCGGCGTATGCTCTCCCCGGGCGGACGAGGACGACGTTGGTGACGTAGAGGCGCTCGTCGGTGCTCCTAGGTGCTAGCGTCTCCTCCTCGCCGCACTTAAGTCGCGAAAACAAGGGTTGTCGTTGTGACCCTAGAGGGTGTGTGTCTTTGTCCATGCTTGATGGATGCATCCGCAGAGTTGCACTGCGCGTACGTACCAGCTTCCTGATCGCCAACAAGATACCTCTGCTTGCTTTGCTTTGTCCCTTTGTGCATCGACGCCTCTGCTTATATTGACCAGGGAGTTGCCGATTCCGACTATTACTCCGGCCCCACCGAACCTAGTCAAATTAGGATTCGGACTGTACGTTAGAGTATCGAGCAATACTACAACTGAATGACCTATACAAAGAGAATACAAAAGTCTACGCCTCAGTCTCGCCCACCAGCTGACCGTTCCTTCTGCTTATGAATGTCAATCCCTCCTCGCAACGCTACCTTAGCGTCGCAAAGAAGAAGATGAGCATTATCCTCCCTTACCTTACTGCACCCCACCTTGTTCAGTTAGCCTTGTGATTTTCTTTTCTCTCATGTTACTTTTTTTTCGAAACGGAGGCAAAAGATTTGCCTCATCTCATTAATTAAGAAGAGTTTTGAATTATATGACCGACCGCCCGTAGACGGCCCAAAACCGATAAGCCTACTCTCACGGCATAAGAGAACTCAGACGTTTGGCCCTGCCAACCCCCAAAGTCTGACCTCCGCCTTGATTCTAGACGTGATTACATTTGGCATGGAGGACACTATCCTAAATACTCTCGCATTCCGCTCGTTCCAAATCTCCCATGAAACCAACATGACGAGAGATGTGAGGCCCTTTCTCACATTACCATTGACGCCTACCATGTGGTGCCACCAATCGTTGACGCTGTTGAAGCTACTCCAGTCGGTGATGTCCACACCGGTCAAACCCATCCAAGTCTTGATCTCTGTCCAAATGCGTACCGTGTATCGACAACGGAAGATGATGTATGCCGCCGTCTCTGGCTCCCTCTTGCATAACTGGCATAGGCCGCAATTTGGCCATCCTCTTAGTTGAAGCATGTCCGCCGTCCAAACACCGTCTTGAATGATAAGCCAAGCAAAGAATTTGTGCTTTGGCGGCGCCCAATTGTTCTACACTGCAGACTTCATTTTCGATGCAGTGGAGTCGTCGAGTTGAGCTTTGTAAGCCGACGATGCCGTGTACTCACCGGAAGGCGAAAGTTTCCAAACAATCTCATCATCCACCCCCTCATCAAGGAAGACCTCTCGTAATCCAACCCAAAGCTCATAGTATTCAAGGATGTGCTGAATTGTGAGCCCAGAATTTGTGTTGATGTTGGCAATCCACTTGTTGAGATTCAAATCCCTATGGATGGTGTCATTCTTGTGTTTGAAAATTGCAAAAATGGAGGGAGCGATGTCTTTTGGCTTGCGACCCCCAAGCCAAGGGGAGTGCCAGAAAGAGGCCCTTTGCCCGTTGCCAACAGTGATGGAAGTGCACTCATAAAACAGCGCCATGTCCTCTTCATCGCACGGGTGCCTCAAATCAACCCAAGCTCTTTCCGCGTTACTTTTGTGCTTCTTCTTAAGAAAGAAGCCCCAAGATCCCTCACACCTCTGCACAATTCCTGCAAGTATATATCAGCATAATATTTGTTGAGGGTCTCGGAAGTCGGAACTATGCAAGCAAACATCACATTTCAGACAACTTGTGCTCAATCTTCTCCACCTCCAACAAAGCAGCAGCAGCAACAGCTGACAGCGCACCATAGCCTCGTGGCCACCTACGACGACCGTGGCAGTGTCTGGCGGCGGCGGCGGCCAGGGGAAAGGCGGGTGGATGGTTACCGGAATGGAGAGCTTGTTAGAACATCTCCAGCCGTTGGTCCCCCAGAAGGCGCTAAAAATCGCCCCGGGGGCGCACCGGCACTTAACGGCGGCGCGTTATGTATTTTTGAAAATTTTAAACACGACACAAACACGGCGCAAATTCATTGCAAACTTCGGCGAGTTCGTTCAAATTTAAACATATTTTACAAAAAAGGAAAAAATACTAGGCTGCTCCTCGCCGCTCCTCGCCGCCCCTTGCCGCCCGCCGCCCGTCCTCGCAGTTCTACATGCCGAGGAGGCTGTAGAACCGCGTGTAGTCGTTGTCGTCGCCATCGCCGCCTCCGCCGCCGGCGTCCCTGCTGCATCCCTCCCCCGATTGGCGCGGCGGGTTGGACGGTCCGGGGCGTCCTCGTCATCGTCGCAGTTGAGGATCACGACGCTGTGCTCGTCCTCGCGCCCACGTTTGCGGGCTTCTATCTCCTCCAGGGCCCGGCGCTGCCGGACCATCTCGTCGCGGAGGTAGTCGTCCCGCGCCCACTGTAGGGCGTCCTCGTTGGAGAAGCCGCACCGGGCTATCTCCTCGTACTCCGCGGGGAGGCCGGGCTCCGGCTTGGGCTCGACGAGGACGAAGCGGCCAGAGGGGGGGTGGAGTCGCCGATGCGGACGCCGGAGCTGCGAAAAGCGCCACGACAAGCGTGTCTCCGGGTTCCGCTGACAGGCGGAGGCAGGGAGAGCCGAACGAGCGGCCGGACGAGGAGGAGGACGCCCCGGGCCGCTTTGGTGAGGGCACGCGCGTCGCCCGGCCTTCACTGCGCCGCCCGTGAGGCATCAATGGAAGCTTACCGGCGGGGCAGCGCGCGCAGTTTTGGCATTAATTCGCCGCGGAAAATGAGGCGATGAGGACGACGAAGCGGCGAGAAGAGAGGCGAATCGCTGGCAAGGAGGGCCCGCGGCTCTTCGCGCCAAAAACGATTCGCCCGGCGCCCCCGAGCGTCCTCCAGCGCGCCAGATTCGGGTTGGGTCCGCCGACGCCAATTTCGGTCCGAGCCGGCAAAACTGGGTCCTTGGGGGCGCGACTGGGCCGATATCTTGGCGCTGGCGGCCGAAAAATCGCCTGGGGGGTCTTGTCGGGGGCGCGGCTGGAGATGCTCTTAGGATTCGGACTGTACAAGAAGAAAAAGTACAAAGATGAGAATAAATATAAACACTGACATATACAAAGAGAATACAACAGACTCCACCAACATACACAAAGACCCAAAAAAATACGAGTATATACTAAACATAAACATCCACGGATACTACCTTTATGCTTCCGGCCTGGCCGGGTCGCCGACTACCATCATGCATGCTCCAGTATCGTTGAAGTAAGCACTAGAGGTCAAAAGGCATATCCACCACACACATCCAAACTCGGAACGAGACTAGCTCCTGTCTCCTGTATCGCATCATTCAACCATCAGCGGCAGTAAGAAGTATGGCAAGACTGAAACGCACGATCAACAATGTTGAGTATATTGTATACGTGTATATGTGTGTGTAGGGCCCACCCACTACCAGAAAGCAGACTTTTCCCCACGGCTAAGAACCGACAGGAAAATAGCAAATCCCGTCAGGAAAACATTTCCTGACAGTTGCCCGACAGGAAAATTCCGCCAGGAATACAGCGACAGGGAAATCCTTAATTGCCTGAGGGTCGACCGACAGGGAATATTTCCCTGACGGTTATTCCTGTCAGCCACCCTAAGGAAAATCTCGATGCCATCAGATTTAGAGGTCAGAGTTGTTATGACGGGCCAACCTACAGGAAAAATGGCTAGCAAAGCACGTAATTTTCGTTTTTTGGAATCAATGTTGAGCACGCAACAGACAAATCAATATCCTTTTATTAGCACATACCAGTGGTCCACGTATGATCCATTTAAGACCCAAATCCACATCACATCTTTGTACGTGCATCCAAAATCAGTACACATAGCATATTTCCATCCATAAATCCATGCATGATTGAACATCTGCTAGTTGACATATGAAACGTTTACTTGCTTAACAGCATTAACATGACAGTTGTATGTGTACATGGCACCACCAGTCAACATAATCATCCACCACACTGCACAATGCAATGCAATGATAACAAAATACTCAGTTTCTAAGTCACCTTGGTTCATGATCTAGAGCATCACCGACATCTTCATAAGTTTCTAAGTCACCTAGGCTACCACCATGTTGTCACCATCAGTGTTGCCTCCAAACTAACATCCTCCAAACTAACAGGGGATGAATCGGTGTTCCCCTGCAAAGTTATGTACACCATTAATGAGAATAATACTGAATTGAGCAGGAGATGATGAGCAACATCCTTCACCATGAGAGTTGCTATCCTCTTAACTCTTTCAAGGTTTATCTTTTTGGCATATCTATAAAATAGATCCTAAAGTACTGTGAAACATACATTATTTATGTTTCAAAGTGGCTCCAGAACATAATCTGGCCCACTTGATGATAACTTAAATACCATGACACTATTGAGCGAAAACACTTAGCTAATCAAGGACGAAAACAAAGGATGTTCATCTAGTATTTTCTTTGCAAATCTTAGATATGGCATATGGCAGCAATGCAATTATTAGATGTCATACTACATTTTAATGCTTTATAAAATAATGGACAGGAGTAAATGATACTCACCGGTAACTTCAAGTTCGACCTTGTGCCCATTAAGAGGCATTCTTAATGAGGTCATG